>JAMQGT020014114.1:0-22697 GCA_024447675.2 Pterophyllum scalare
GTGTGTGTTTCAGTGCAATCTGTGGAGCAGATGGCTGGAGTCCTGGGCAGAGAGCAGCAGGTCTCAGTCTGCATGTCACCAGGATGACGAGAGCTGGCTCCCTCTGAGCTTTAGTTAATACCTTCCTGTATGACAGACTTGTTAAGGGTTTGGGTGAAACTCAACTGACTCTTTACAAAAGAACAATACTCTGTCTCTCTGTGTTTCGCACTCTCTCCCTGTGTTGCTGTTCTGGGTGGTAGTAAATATTTACTGGTAAGTACTGCCCTCAACCTCTCTCTCTTTGGCAGTGGAAGTATATTATATTTAGTATACAGTTTAATGTTGCTGTGTGTTTAGAAAACATTTATGAATAAAAACAGGATGTGATTATGCTTTCTGAATTGAGAACTATATATATATATATATATATATATATATATATATATATATATATATATATATATATATATATATATATATACATATATATATACATGGACTTTCAGTGACAGGTTTCAGATGCTTTTCATGATGAAATCATTAAAGCAAAATCAGCAGTGGGGTAAATAAACATTTACTTATTTTGTTCATTTCACTGCTCTCTCCCTTTGCCACTTAGACTTTAATCTTGGTTGCTGGCAGGTAGAGCAGGCTAGGCCATGCCTTTTGAGGTGCAAGTGTTGTTGCCTCTCCTCCTCTCTTTCCTTCTCTCCCTCCTCATATTATATAAAAAGTGGCAGCAGGCAGAGTGACAGACTGCCCCAAGAGATGACACCTGTCACTGAGGGGAGTGCTGCTAATCTACAAGCCTCATTTTGTTTGAACTCTTTGTCACCTTGCCGTCAAATCCTCATCTTCTCAGTCACTGCCAGCTTCCCTCCCCTCTGCTTTTCTACTTGCTCTGCTTTGCCCAGTTTCTCCACATTATATAGTAGCTTCACCATCAAACCATACAAACTAATCTTCTCTGATGTTCCTGCTAACCTTTACTTGTTAAATGAGTGCTATATATGTTTGTATTTCTGTATGTCATTTCTGTGTGTCATTCAGAATTATTTATATGTAAAGACAAAGTGAGTACTTTAAAAATTGTCTGTATTTTTTTTTGTTGTTGTTTCAGAGATGTTTAAAATTACTTACATCCCGCCAGTATATGAGAAGATGAGGCGTCCTTGTTCAAATGTTTTTATTTCCTGAACAAAGCCCCATTCATTGATATTGAGATTTGTCTAAGTTAAAGTGATCTGAATAGAAATGCAGTCTGGAGTGGCTCAGTCTCTGTGGAGCAGCACACTCCACCCCCTGGCCAAATATCTATATTGTCCACTTCTACAGACTGTGCTTTGTAATTATAATATAATTCATTATGTCTATGCAGCATGTGTCACAAAGGAGGAGTCCTCCCCAAAATCATCCTGCGCTGTTCAAGCTGACCGAACACATTCTTGTTCCCATTTTAAAGCCTGCAGCATGGAAATATCCGCTCAGCCCCCACCAAACAATAGACTTTCCTTCTTCTTTTTTTTTTCTTCTTAATTGAGATATCACCAGGAAATCTGACAGTTAACACCAACCCCTATCGCAGAGTGAGCTAAATCTATATAGTGACAGAGGATGGTAAAGAAAAGCCCTAAACAAGATAAATAAAGAGATGTATAAGTGACAAAGAATGTACTAATACCATATAATACTCATTGTAATACTAATAAAAAATAATTAATTATAACAAAGCAGAAATCATAGTAAACATTTATATTAATGTTGAGTTTTTGCCCTTAATATAATTTAGGACAGCACAAAGAAAGGGGAAAAAAAAACAGACACACAATACAATCCAAGTTTCAGCAGAGGCATGCCAACTTCTTTAAATGCTTCCATTAAGTGGAATTATCTTTTCCAGACACATTTTGTATGAATGCATCCAAAAATCCCCATTTCATTTGGATTGCATGGGTTTTAATTTAATCCGTTTCCTTATTAAAAAAAATAAGATGCAGCATCTTTAACAATAGTAAGGCCTGTCTGCATCGAACACAATGGCTAAGGTTAAATTGAGGGTTGTGTATACCCTTTGCTGTATTAGATGCATTCATATTCAAATAAAAGCAGACTGAAGGCACTGATTCATACAGCATCGCAATGTGAAATCTCGCAGTTGCACTGACAAACCAAAAATGCAATGCAGTTAGTTTCTGATGTTAAAAAACAACAACGAAAAAAACATTCTTTGCAAATGTTTCATTTTCCAACTGCTCATTTGTTTAAGTATGATCTACAATTTGTTTCTATCTAGTTCATATATCTCTTACTAAAGTATGTAATGCTATCCAACTATCATGAATTAAGTATTACTTAAGTTATTTTTATATATATTTTTTTTAGTTTTTCCTGAATGTTGAGGAAGTTCTAAATCAGTGGAAAAGTTTGAGCCTCTTTTTTAAGCCACTGCTTCATCAACAGGTTTGTTTCTGCAGCAAGGAGGCTGCAGATATCTTAACAATAAATAACACTTGATTTTGTTTTGTTTACGCAATTGTACACATGCTAGCTAGCAAAAAGGTGCAATTAAAGTTTTAAATTCCAAATTAATTTAAATTTTTAAATTTTAAATCCAATTTAATTTCCATGCATAATGTCATAGAAATTTAAGAATCAGTCAACATTAATCATGATTAACAAATATACAGTCCACAACTATTCACTGTGAGGTGTGTTTAAACCACTGTTTGCTTATCGATGTACAAAACAAAATTAAGGATCAAACATTGGTTTCACTCTTATGTTTTGCATCTTCTTTTTCTTTTTGTATTTTTTTTTTTTTGTTAAAATGGGAAAATGAGGGCTTTAAAGAGAAGCTCTAAATTGTTTCCCAAGCATAGCTGACAAAATACTTAGTATTCTAGTACAAAGAGATTTTCAACATCTGGTTGTCACAAGCAGTATATACCAATGTCTGTGACTCTAATGGACGTCATACTCTCAGCTGTAGTAGTTTCACTGTGCAGTGCAGGCAGCAGGATTTGGAATCAGCGTTTGCAGGCATTCATCTGTCTTATGGAATACTGCTGTATCAGAAAATGAAGGAATATGTAATTGCTGGTCTTTGGTGTCAAGCATAAGTCAATTGTTAAGTTGTGATATTGACACTACTTTTGTAATTTAGCTCAGCTTCGTGCCATGGTACAGTATAAAGGATGTGAGTAATGATGACAAGTTGTCAAGTACTTATTTACTTATTTATTTACATCAAGGCCAGTAGCCCAATCATGAGAAAACAGAGTGATTACAAACAAAAAGTATCTTGAATAGACTAAACCACTCTCACTTCCAGTATATAGTCCTGTTTATTACAAAGCAATTTAGCACATATATGAAAAAAGTCATGTAGACATTCTTTTTAACATTTTCTCTTAAGATAAACTATAACAAACAAAAAATAAAAAGACAAAAATGTTTTGCTGAACTTCTCTAAGCCTGAGCACTACTTAATCACATTCATGTGTTTCTTTCCTCCTGCTATTGGTTTTTAGCATGAAAAGCATAGTAATTTAAAAAAGAGCTAACATCACAATTATTTCATGAGCTTAGGTTAAAACACCACATATTTTTCATTGCATTGTCAAATATAATACAGCTTGCTATTAACAACTGGCAAAGTAGCCAGGCTTTTGTCTAGTACATAAGTGACTCATGATTGCAAAACAGCTGAAGGGCACTGCAATATATCTTCCCATTTTCGCTGATTACCTTCAGATCTAATAAGGTTCTAATTACTGACAGCACAAATACATTTATTGACCAACTAATTAGAAATTAGTGTCTCACAAATGTTCTTGACTATATTCTTACAAACTTGAGTACAGAAGCCAAAGCCAGCACTTTTTAAATGCTTCTATAATTTACTTCTTACTTCTGTACAGGAATAATTGCACACGCACACTCTTAATAAATAATTCCACTTCTCAGGTTCTACTGTGTGATGTATTGTCTTTCCCATCCCCCTGTCTTCGAACAAACTCACATGACAGTCATGAAACAAATAATTTCATTTGCTATATTCAGAGCATGCCTAAGAAGAGAACAACAGCTTGTCTTGGGAGTCAAGAACTAGGTACAGTGTCTTCTGCAATGGGATGGCCAACACAAATGGGCTGGCGCACCTATCCAATTAACACTCTGCCTACCAATCCCTGTCAGGTCACACGCTGACTCCCATGGCATGCTCTACCTGTCTCTGCTGCTCTCAACACATGCCGAGCTCCAATATAGAATTAACGCCACTTTTCACCTGGTCACGCTGACATGCCATAGATTAGACTGGTGCAGCATGGAGATATGCTAGGCGCTCCAAATGAGGAGACCTGGGGTTAAGATTTCAAATGCAGTGGGGCTATTGTTTTGCCACTTCTTTAATATTAATTAAACTCTGAGGTGAAAATGTACTTTACCGAAGTACTGCTTAATTCCTCTACAAGTGAGCGCCTGATAAGAGATTTTATTTAATGATCACCTGGTTGTTACAACTAAGACCTTAATAAAACCAAAAAGCAACTGGGACTAAATGCTTCCTTAGTATTGGAAAACAATTCTGAAACAATTATGCAATATTATCTAAGATAAAGATTGATTTCTTTTATATATCTGTTTTGATACTGCCCTAATCTCTAAAAAAAACAACAACAAAAAACAATCTACTTAGAGACATAGAATATATGATCAGTATACTGCAGTATATCTACAATATGCCTCAGAGATATTAACAGGAAATCTGAGTGAATGTCTGCAGACTTCTATATGTGCATTTTTTTTTTTGTATAAATAAATACTCTACAAAATGAGTAGAGTTCATGCCATTTCCAGATTAAATAAAATGACACCATTTGCAGTATTGGCAGAAAGTAGAAATTAAATGTAGTTAAGTGCTAACAAATACAGCTACAGCCAACATTTCTAAGGGCAAAACAAAAGTAGAAAAAGAAGAGTGGACTTCAGGTAGTAGTAAGGGCACTCATGGTCTACTTACTGTTTGTGTCTTGTCTGCCACTTTCTAAGCTTCTTATCCTTATCTAAGTAGTAACTACTACACCACAAGATCTTATCATCGCTTTCCAAAAGTAGCCTCTCTTTAAGTACTATTGCTGTCTACACAGGATGACTACAGCCTCTTGCTTTGTCTCGTGCGTGTTACTGAGAGTGTCTCCTTAAGTTGAGTTGTTGGGAGGGGTTCCTAAATATAGCAGGAAAAAGGACTTAGCGGAAAAGATGAAGACTGACTTGTTGAAGACAAGGTTGTGACATACTGCTCATTTGAATCACCCCATGGTTTTAAAGACACCAGTGCAACTTACTCTTTAGGCTTTTCTTTCATTACCTCTGCCTTTTGGTAGCGTTTGCATGCAGGCGTGTGTGCATGTGTGCGCGCGTGAGTGTCATTCTGCATGTAAACACGATAGCTCAAAAAGTTTTTAATGAATTCCGATAAATCTTTGTAGAGGTGTAGTGTGTAGAGGGCGCGCTGTCCGTGCTAGAGTGACCAACACAACCACATTGACCAACTTGCTGATTAAGGTAATGTGTGACCAAGCTGGTGACCAGCCTGAGGAGGAGGTTCCAGGCTACTGTGGCTGCATATGGTTCTTCCACATGATACTGAGGCACCTGTTTCTTAAATGAATAAATTGTTAAATTGCCAATATGTTTTGTTTCTTCAATCATCCAATCCAATAAATGACACCAAACAAGAGACAATAGCAGAATGAGCTGTTTGACATAGAAGATTTGGCAAGTATTTCTTGGGTGCAACCCACATACTAAACTCTGCTGTTCAACCCACAAATGCATTGTCCTTACAAATGTGGTACCATTTAACAAGAAATGTAAAAATAAAATAAAATAAAGGTTTCCAACAGCACAGGAGTTATTGCCAAGAAGCACTGTTAAGGCAAGGTAGTATTTGACCAAACACAAATTTCATTACATTTTGTGCCAAGTTTAAATTATAATACATAGTATTATCTGCCCGAAGTACTAAAGTTGTTAAAACCATAACTGCAGCATTTTCAGTATTTCAGTTTAAAATAAAACTGAACTTTTTGATATATAATATAAATAAATATGAAATAGAAACATTTGTATCTATATGCTTTATTTGCCAGTGAGTAAAAAACGTGCTAAACTATTAGCATTTCCAAAGGCAAATATAGTTTTATGCAAAAGACAGGGTTTGCTTTATACAAATGATCAGATCTTTTATATTTTAAATTCAATATAAAAGACGAATGTTTAAAAATAATTTTTTTTAACCCTTGAACACAATTGTGTACATCACTTTCTATAGTTATTTACTGTACTGTAATATTCATTTTCTGATGTCTCCTACATAAAACGATTATGTAGGCAGGCTATATCATGACTGAAGGGGTTAAAACATTGTTTGGATGCTACTTTTCACGTCATGAAAACCCCTTGAGATAACCTCTACGTTGGTTACATGATGTGATCAACAAGTTCAGAGATTTGGTTTAAGAAAGTCAAAAATATATATATATATACCTGATTTAAATTTGACTACTAACCTCACTGAAGCAGTAAAGTTGTGCACTGATATAGCATTCCCAGCACTCCTGCCAAGCATGAAACTCTCCCTGGAAAGTTCCTTTTAGAAAGCGTATCAAACACCATCTGCAAAATGTGCTGGACTGACTCTTCTCTGTCAAAAAACAGCAACCCTTCAACTTGAATTTCTGAGGAAGTGGAAGACATTGCAGGAGGCGGCTTGGGGTCATAAGGTAGGGTAACAGATAAAATGCTAAGATATTTTGCGCTGTTTCACTGCACATTCTTTGTTTTTCACATGTTATTAAACATCATAAAATGACAAACAGAAAACTTAAAATTTCTACACATTGCATATAAAATGTACTGCATTTAAAAACCCATGATATCCTGTTGCAGGGAGCTAAGCAGGCATTTAGGGTGAGTGGGAAGCCACTGCGCTGCAGTGTAGGTCATGTTCCTTCTCAGGCACCTCAGGGGACGTTAAAGTAGAACTTGACAGAGTAGGGGACAAATTTACAGCGCACAACCCCAATGAATGACAGCAAACGGGCTTTCTCCTAGCTGCGCTCCTGACCTGATGCCCTTTCAGTGTTGTACACTGTCAGCTCTTCTATCACAAAAGCTGCTGTTTGGGTTAGTAGCTACAGCCCCAATTCACATCACCAATGATTATCCTTGACATGAAGATCAATTAGGGCCTGCTGACTGAGATCCTCCCAGACTTTCGCACAGGTTCTGATCTTGAATACACCCCCACTACGCAGAATCCTGACTTACAAAAAATTCCGCTGGTGCCTATTACACACAGATCCCCACACCATCTTGTTGTGGCTATCATGCACAACAGTAAAAATTGCAAACTTGTTGGATCACAACTGGTACACTCAAGTTTCATGATTGCATCTTGCACTGTGGTAGTTCTTGTTACATTGTGTCACTAAGACCACATGTAACCACATTGATACATACAGAGACAGACATACTAGCTAGTTGAAAACATTACCAAGAATTCCAGAACTCATAAATTCGACTCTAAAGTACTACTCAAATGTTGTGCTAACACTCAACAACCATTCTGTTCCTCTAAACAATTGATTGATCTGAAAATGAAGCTAACTGATGCCAGCAAAGCAAGGAAAGGCCTTGTCAGTCAAGTTATCAGTCAGTCAAGAAGCCAAAACTAAAAACAGGCTGGCTTTTGATCAAATCAGACTTTAACATTGACAATTAACTACTTTTAAAATTATACGCTGTAGGCTTTGTCATGACCCTCACAGTCTCTTTAAACCAAACATCAATGAAAATTTGTGTAGTGATCTTAAACATGCTGTGACATCCTACAAAGTCATCTGCAAGAATAGCAGATGAAAATCAAGAGCAGAAAGTCTCTTAACAGGCTTTGCAACCTGTGACTTTTACAAAAGTAGCAACTCACGGTAGCTTACAGTAATTTTGGAGATGCCATAGTTAAAATTGCATTTTTTTTTTTAAACTTTGGAATCAATGTGCCGACATCTTTACGGAAAACCATTAAAGGTGTCATTTGACACCCCAAACCTTTCTCAGTAGCAGAATCTACTAGATACACAGTTGATTTTAGTGTTGTGAGTTTCCAGATGCTCTGTTTTTGATGTTCAATGTCACCTTGTGGGGATAACTGAACTTTTGTCTGTTTTGTCTTTTCATTAATTATCTGCCAGCATTTGAGTATTGAGTGGATGTGGATTGCTTTCACAAGTTAAAAGCATTTTAATGTGTTCATAACTACAATGTGAGTAATTTCCACCAGTCACAAGTTAATTGGTAACCTAATGTTATGTTCACTTCTTTAAAAATGTTACTCAAAGCTTTCAACAGTTTACTGTATCGTGGAACATATTTGTGCTATTTGCTGAGCAAAATGCTGTAGAACAAAATTGATTCACATAAGCCTTTAATCAGTTGACTCCAGCTAAATAATAACAAATCATACATGTAAGTCATCCAGTTAAAGAAAGAACATTATACAGTTTAACCACTGAATGTTTGGCCTTCTGTTTTGTAAATATATTTTGGCAAGAAAGCAAAAATGGTTAGTGAGGCTGCATATGACCACTGATGATTACAGATGTTCATCAAACTTTTGCTAGTCTACTTGCCCCACCAATCTTTGAAGATAAAGAAAAGAAAAGATATAAGCGAGTTGGACCAGCCTGTGATTTCAGTTCATAACTTTGAATTTTGGTGTGATTTGCGTCAATAATTGTTATATTTTCTAGTCATCAAGTTCCATGAAATGAACAAAATCAGTATTGAACTGATCTTAATAAAAAGTTGTATGTTTAAAGTGAGACTTTGCTCTTGTCTGGAAGTTATTAGCAACACATTACTGACCAACACTATTACAAATATCTTGTTTTATTAACAAAGTACACTATATTGTCAAAAGTATTCACTCACCCATCTAAATGATTGAATCCATGTGTTCCACTCATTCCCATGGCCAGAGGTGTATAAAAAAATCAAGCACCTTGGGATCCAGACTGCTTTGGCAAACATTTGTGAAAGAATGGTTCATTCTCAGGATCTCTGTGAATTCCAGCGTGGTGCCATGATAGGATGCCATTTTTTTTTTTTTTGCTATTAAATGTTTCACTGTCACCTGTCAGTGGTATTATAACACTGTGGAAGTGATGGGAATGACAGCAACTCAGCCACAAAGTGATAGGCCACATAAAATCATAGAGCATGGTCACCAAATGGTGAGGTGCATAGTGCAAAGAGGTCACCAACATCTGCAGAGTCAATTGCTACAGTCCTCCAAACTGAGCTTCATGGAATGGGTTTCCACGACCGAGCAGCTGCATCCAAGCCTGACACCGCCAAGCGCAATGCAAAGCATCGGCTGCTGTGGTGTAAAGCAGGACTCTAAAGCAGTGGAGATGTGTTCTCTGCAGTGACAAATCATGCTTCTTCGTCTGGCACCTTAGCTCCACTGAAAGGAGCTCTTAACACTTTAGTATACATTTTGGACAATTTTATGCTCCCAACTTTTTGGGAACAGTTTAGGGATGGCCACTTCCCTTTCCGACATGACTGCGCACCAGTGCACAGAGCAAGGGCCATATGAGCAATGGATGGATGAGCGAGTTTGATGTAGAAGAACTTGACTGGGCTGCACAGAGTCCTGACCTCAGTTCTGACCTCAATCCTGACCTCAACCCGACAGAACACTTTTGGGATGAATTAGAGCAGAGACTGCAAGCCAAGGGTTTCATCTAATAGCAGTGTCTGACCTCACAAATGCAGTTCTGGAAGAAAGGTTAAAATTTCCCATAAACACACTTCCAAATTTTGTGGAAAGTCTTCCCAGAATTGAAGCTGTTATAGCTGCAAAGGGTGAGCCAACATCATATTAAACCATATAGATTAAGAATGGGAAGTCACTGAAGTTTATATGCATGTGAAGGCAGGCCAGTGAATGCTTTTGGGAATATAGTGTATATGGGTACCATAGTTAACAGTGACCACTTTTCAGTGTCTAGAGACTGGCTTCAGTAAGCGACATAGTGAGTGGCATATATTTGGCATAAATTCCTAGCACTGGCTGCAGCTGGACCACCAGTTTACTGCAATTCTGTTTTGAATTGTCAGTGCTTTGCTGGCAGTTGATTTGAAATAAGTCTCTCAGAATTTTTTTGTTCAGATTTTTGCTTTAAAATAATATTGCTCATACACAGTTCTTTACATTCATGACATAGGAAAATTTAATTACTGCATTACTGTTGATGCTGCACTAATCCATTGGTACAACTATACCTTCTTATTACTCATGAATAAGATCTCAGGGTACTGGGACTCCCTCACTTGGGGCAGCCTCTTTCCCCAAACCCAGAGGGCGTATTCATTCCACTGAACTATGGCCTCAGACTTGGAGGTGTTGACTCTCATCCTAGCTGCTTCACACTCAGCTGCAAACCACTTTATTGCATTCATGCATTCATGCAATAAAGTGTGATAAAGAGCATGCTGTCGTGCTCTGATGACAAGACCACTTCATCTGCGAAAACCAGGGATTCTATCCTGAGGGTCCCAAAATGGACATCCTCTTTATTCTGTCTATATGTAGAGATCGTGTCCATTAAAGTCACAAACAGAATTGAAAACAAGGGGCATCCCTGGCAGAGTCCACCATTGTCTGTATGCTTTTCCACCACTCTACTTGTGAGTTCTGGAAAACTCACCAGTAGACCAATCAGACTCCTTATATAAGCTGTAAAATGGATGTAGTTACCAGTATTTATTGGTTTGACATTCTGTTTTCACATTTTAATTTAAGCATAATTACTATTGTCATCTCTTTTTTTTTTCATTTTGTTAATTTATTTATAAAATACTAAAACTTCAACAAGCCTTTATCACAGACTTCTTGGACAGTGTTTTAGCAAAGATAAATATTTCCAAAAGATTTCCCTTACTTGGCAAGTCAAGAGCATCTTGACTCTGGACGCACCTGGGTGGGTATGTCCACAGTTTTGATTGCTAATGTCCAAGCTGTAGTGATCCTCCTAGGAGTGAGCAAGACTCCACCTGTGACTGTCCAGTGCTTGCTGGAAAATCTACTTGAAAAATGTGCTACCTTTGTGCCCAAAATACTGACGTGAAGATAGCAACTGTTTGCTTGTCCTATCATAGCCAGCATGCCCTGAGCATAGCATGAGACAATTTTTTGTGCTATAACTGCCTGTAGTGTGTGTATTAAGCTTCAGTTGTTTTTAGTACAGTTCCTGTGCAATTATAGTGAGAGCTTAGTTCACATTGTCAGGAATAAGTCAGACTCTTTCCTGGTGGGTGTTAGTCTCCGCCAGAGCTGCCATTTGTCAAAGAGTCTGTTCATAACTTTTATGTAAAGGATTTCTAAGCACAGCCAACGGAGTATGTGGGATCCAGTGGACTCGGGATTGTGTCTGTGTTTTTTGCAGATGATGTGGTTCTCTTGGTTTCATGAGGCATTGACCTCCAGATTGTACATTTCCTGTACTGTGCTGCGCTGAGAATAAGCACCTCCAAATCTGAGACCATGGTTCTCAGCTGGAAAAGGGTGGAGTATCAGGGATGAGTTGCTGCTGCAACTGGAGGAATTCAAGTATCTCAAGATCTTGTTCACAAGTGAGGGGAGATTGACAGATTGGTGCAGATGGTGTACTGGTAGGTTGTGGTGAAGAGACAGTTGAGCTTATTTACAGCTTTGTTCCTGCCCTCACCTATGGTCAAGACCTGTGAATAGTGACTGAAAGAACGAGACTGTGGATACAAGCACTAGAAATGAGTTGCCTCCAAAGAGTGTCTGGGCTCAGCTTTAGAGATAGGATGTGGAGGTTGGTCTTTCAGGGGGTCTCAGAGTACAGCCGCTGCTCTTCTTCAACGAACGGAGCCAGCTGAGTTCTGCATCTGACCAGAATGGCTCCAGGGTGCCGCCTAAGGCCTGATTTAGACTTCTGCATCAAGTCTTTGTACATACATACGTACGTATGTAAATCCACTTTGAACCCTACATGATAATCACAATCTTTGCGACCCGACATGTAGTTACATTTCCTGAGAGGTGCTCATGAGGTTATGTTGTAGGTTACCGCAGAGGGCATTCCCAGTTACATATGTATATAGGCCCTGCAAAGACACAACACAGAAGCATAATTCAGGCCTAAAAGAGGTGTTTTGATTATGACCTACAGGGAAGAGGCCCTGGGGCAGACCCAGGACATGCTGGAGAGATTACTTTGAACTGGCTGGTGTTTATTGCATGCTTAGTTCAGTTATTTTTCAATTATTGACCCCAGTTGCTTTCATCATATACATCCAACAAAAATAATGTTTACTTGAAATTACTGAAAAATAAGTGATACCAGATTCAAAGGATGGTAAGTAAGCTTTTAAGTAATAATGTGGATTATACTTTGGAGAAAAGCTGCAAGTTGTTTTAAAGAAAAATTTTCCTTTTTTATTTTACAAGATATGCAAATTAATTAGAACTTTGCGAGAATTTTTTTTTCTTTAGATAGCCTTACATAATCATTACGTACCTAAACATGTACTCATTTTTAGCATTAAAGTGCATAATACAGTCTAGAGCATTGGTAGATAAGTCTTAAGGCAAACAAATCTTAAGCAAATAATATTGTGTTACTGTAACACAACTTTTATAGATTCTGAACAGGTTTTGAAAAAACTTGGTAATACTTTGCTAAATTTGTATTTCTTTCTTACTTCAGAGAATGTATAATTCTAAAGAAGCTATTATAAGCATTTTTTAAAAACTGATATTAAAAACTATTTTTTTCTAATTTGAAATTTTTGTGACAGGTGCCAAAATGCACTTTGAAACTCCTTGAAGAAAGACCTGTAGCCAGAACCGAATCAAAAGTGGTTAAATGCAAAGTCCACCAAAAGCATACATGCAGTCTTTCTAAGTATGTGAATTGATTCTGTGATCACTGAATTCAAAGCTGGATAAATGGGTTTGATCTGATTTTGCAACCACAGACAGCATTCAGCTGAATGGATATTAGTGACTGAATCAGGACACCCTGTAAATGATTCTGCTGCCAGATCCTGCTGCCAGGACATTTACTGTGGGGAAACTCACAACATGTTGGTTGCAAAGATCATTTTTACACAACCCACTCACCAGACAGGCCGCTGATATTGGATGATTTCTAGGAAACCCAGATTACACTTGTGACAACATTTTTGAGCATTTACTGCCAACATTTTCCACTTGATTATTCCTACAACATCTGCTCATGACAAGTACAGTATGGTTAAGGTTTGGTTAGGTTTAGACAACTGAAGCTAGTTGGTTTAGGCTATGGAGAGGAAGAGCTCAAAAAATAACTGCATGGATAATGTTAGTCAGTTAAAACACATGGTAGAGGTTAGCAAATTATTCCCTCTCAGCAACCCACCAAAATTGCCTGCATATAGGATGGAATTAAGTATTTAATGTACAATTTACACTTGGTGACATTTAAAACACAATATACTAGTTTTGAATTTGATTTTTCCTCATGTTACCAGTAGTCATCTTCCTCTTTAAATGCTCACTGTTTACTGGTAGTGTGTTTTGAGCAGCAGTTTGTCATGTTAGTATATCAATGCAACAGCTAGTGCTTGTGAATTAAGTCAATATATTAATAAGCAACAATATTGCGTATCACTATACTATATATTGTGATTCTACCAACCAGTTTTTCACAATTATTTATTCCAACAAGGCTACAATTAACATGTCAGAAGTGAAATTATTTTAAGTAACACTTAAATTAAGGAAGGGATATTATCTCATATGGCTTTGACAAATGTCCAAGCTTTTTATTTCTGTTTATTTGTCAGTCAATGTAAATGTTGCTCAAAAAAACAGAACAAAACAAAAAAAAAATCAGGTAAGGTGGGTTTTCCTGACTCCCAACACTCCACCCCCAAGCAGTAAGAAAACTCTCAGGTGGACTTTTGTGCAGATAAGAGTTAATACAATGTGATACATGACTCCCTGTATGCAGGTGTGAAAATTCAATAATACTTTAACCATGGATTTTTTTCTCTGTCAACTTGAGCAAGGGAAATATCATTAGGCCAGGTTTCCCAGAGATAAATTTAGTTATCATGGGATGTTATAAACCATTAACATCAAGCAAAGACGTATCACTTTTCAGGACTGAGTATTGTATGTGAAAGGCTACACTCACCCCAGTGGATCCCAGTGGATATTAAGCTAACAGTTCTGGACTCCAGTGGGCATCTTAGCAAAAAGAGCCTCTTTATTATACTGTAAGTCAATGGCACAAATATGAGCTGGGTGATGTGAAGCTTTTTAGGGAACTCAACCCAGCAGCTTTGTAGGAAGGGGTATAGCTTGTCTACACTGCATGTAATTTGCAGATTCTTTACACTGTATTGTGTACGCTGACAGGTTTGTGATTTGTTTGCACTTCATGGGTGTCTAATTGATTAAGATTAAAGGAGAATGGTTTGTCTGGCTGTCGAAGAAAATTCCTGGCCGATTTGTATTTGCTCTGCCCCTCCTTTTTAAGTGCAAGTAAACCCTCCAACTACACACCTAACATGAGCCAACACAGGCCACATGCTGGTCTGCATGCTGGTTCACATGCACTGCATGACACAGCAGCTGAATAAAGCTATCACTTACTTACTAAACAACTGGGCTAGTGGCATTACTCTCAGTTCCAGGGAGCTTTGCCAGTCGTGCATATATTCAAGAACTCATACTTGCACATATTCTGCTCTTATTATAGTTTTAAAAAATGTGATTGAATAGAAAATGTACAGCTTTTAAAGATTATCTTTACACATGTGTTACATTTAAAATCTCTGTTTCCATAATCAGAGGTATATTATTCTTTAAATGTGGCATGAAAATCAAAGTTATTATATTTCTTGGTATTTTTTTTCTTATTTGCAGTTAGGATTCTGTGATGAAATTATATCCGAATAGAAAAAAATCCCTTAAAGCGTCTCTGTTTAATTAAATCATAAATTTAAAAGGTAGAATTAAAGGTTCAATAACAAAGAGAAAATATTATGTCAAAGTCAGAGAAGTGGATTTATTTTCCACTGCGAACTAAAGCTATACTACAAAGTACAAGAACTGAATCCTGTTCTACTCCAATTTCTTTGATAGTGGACCACCATGTTATAAATAATGTATTAAAGGATTTACAATGCAGAGAAAGAGAGCTGCTTTCAGAAGAATGAAAGTTCCTTTACTATAGTGCCTGAAAAAAGCGTGTTAACTCTTTGCAGCCCAGACCCAATCTGAGCTATAAAAGACTTCATATATTTTCTTTTGTATTGTCCAGGTTAAGAGAGTGTTTGGTTTCCTTTTTACAGTTTGTGGTAGCTTATTTTTTCTGCCAAAAGGTGTTTGAGGCCTACTGGGACCACTTAAAAGTTTATGCAGAGCACTAGCCAAGCTGGACAAAAAAGCCTTGAAGTATGCACACACTGGCCCCTTTCTCAGAACCTCTCAGCTCTGGCTTGGGGGAGTGTTGTTGGTTTATGAGAGGGAAAATAGCCCCAGCCTTCTGCAAAAGTGAAATGGGATTAAGGCCTTTGTCCAGCCCACAATGGTGAGGGGAATTAGCAATAGTTGTAGGCACTTAGAAGAGCTCTCACACAGAAGCTTATCCCAGATTTTGCACAATAATCATTTGAATATCAACAGTGTTTTGCAACTACAGCGCTAATGTATAAACCTCTCTCTTTTAGATATCGAAATCCCCAAAAGGATTTTTACCACTGGCTACATCACAAATATTCACACTTTTTATGGAGAATCATATTTTTGAGTGTCACTAAACTTTGCATCATAGTAACCCGCAGATTGAAAGTGGTGCGGAAAGTTTGAAGTTTGGGGCAGAAGTTTTTATTATTAATATTACATTTATATTGGTTGACTTAAAATCTAAACAAGTGATTAAGCATTTGAAAGACTATGACTGATATCTGATAGTGTAATGTGAAATGGATGTGCATTTGGGCACCCAAGTGTTCCATTTTTAAATAGTTGTTTATTCAATGCTGTATTTTATTACAAATTTCTGTTATAGAATTATATTATATATTAAGAGCATTATAAAGAAAATTTTACAGGGGAGATTTTGTATATAGACCTTTAGCTGAAATTCTATTAAAAACGAAACAAAAGAAACAAACAAAACTATAAACATCTTTAAAATATGAAAGCTTTAAGAGTGCTCAAATTGCTTTAATTAAAATTTTTAAAGTTGGTTGTTTCTCAGAAACTTTATGTTCAATCACAAGAGCTATACGTAAATTGTTTTTTGACTACTTTAGTATGGAAGCAGAGAATCCCATGCTCTATCCGACCACAGCGTTAGACAGAGATAACTCTCACAGAGGAGGAAGAATTGAGACCTTCTGCCTCAGTTGAGTCTCACAAGACTGGCTTCAAGAAGTGTGATGGCCTCAGCATTTTTGCCCACACAGTGAAAAACGTATTGTCCAAATCACAAAACATTGAGTGAGATCAGCAGACTTGTCAAGAGGCCCTGGCTTGAATATGAATGATGAGAGAAAAGCAGGGTGGTCCTGGTGCTGTTTTGGTGTAAGGCAGGTGAACATAAGCTCAACTGTCCCTGCCAGCTGTCCGTCCAGAGTTTACTAATTTAAAAAAAGGGAGAAAAAATAGCTGTTTAGCACTTTTATGTAAATTAGCACCAGTAACGGAGAGAAATCATCTGCAGACGTTGGTGTAACTGCCAAAATGTATTTAAATTTCTTGGCATGATTGCATATTTTAACAACTAAAATGTCATCTTAACACATCTTCCTAAAAATTTGATACCTCAGGTATGCTTCAAGCACTCACGCTAAAATGAAACGACTGAAGGTGGCTTTTCAAAGTGAACCCACGCATGAATTTTCTGTCAAAATGAAGAAATTAAGACATAACACCTCCCCTTCTTTCCTGTCCTTAACACATGCACGCTTGCTAGTTCAATTCACTCAAGTGTCTGCATAGTATCTGCATTCAACTGGATACAATGATGCACAAGATGAATAAAGTTATCTCTGCAGCTGAATGGGATGTTGCTTGTGGGAGGGAATGGGGAGGTTCCCTATATGCCCAAGCTGAAAAGAGCTCGGCTTTGAGGGCCAGTGCTGCAGGGGTCAGGGCCCAGCTGCTTTTAGGGGTGAAAGGGACACCGGCAGGCTGGACTGGCGCAAGAGACCTAACAAAACCAATCGTGTCAAATAAAGACATCTCAGATTGGCCGTTGACAGATCCCTTCCCAAAGTTGCTGAACACGCTTCATTCAAACTTTGCTCTGGTTTGTATCACATGTCACAGTCAGAGTCCCATTTTACTTGTTAAGAACCTAATATATAAACCTTTATTATTATTTCCTCTGGTTTTGATTTGATTTGGGGGTCTGAAATCAACATTTCTACACAGGTAGGATGCTTTTAATCATTTCATAGTGCCAGAATTTTATGTTAAACTTATGTGTGAACCTTGAACTCAATCTATATTAAAAAAAAAAAAAAGAAAAAAAAACCCTTTAATTTTCTCAAATAGTTTATTTCAGATTTAGAGGTGCATTCTTTCCAGACAGATATGATGGAATTTCATATATTGGAAAATGTGTTCAAGTGTGTTAGTAAAACCACCAGACACTCTTCTAAAAGTGGTTAGTTGATGAGATTATTGCAGTTTGGAATTGCAGTGTTGATGGTGCTTCAATTTTATTTTTTATTTTTTGAAAAAAAAGAAAAGAAAAAAAAAGGCATAATACCTTTCCTGTCTCTGAGTTTACAGATTTTAAAGGGTGCACAAATTTGCAAAGTTTAAATTTGCAGGGGGATAATAATCAGGCCACATTATAAGGAATTGATGGTTCATTTTCCCTGTCAGCAGTAGCAGAGCGTTGCCCAAAGATGTGCCGACCTGTGCAGATGGGGTTCAAAGTCAATTTCCATGTTAAAAACTCTGCACGTTCCAGAAATCTCACACACTCACTCGCGTTGATCAGAGTATATGACAAGCCTGTCTCTTAAAACAAGTCTGCTCATGTAAGTAAATGGCAGTTTACAACTGTACAACAAACAGTGTGGCCAGGTTTGAGTGTAGTAATAGCCTTGTTTTCATGCATGCCCAGAGGCAGTGACATAAAGACAAAAGATGGTTGTAGAGTGTGCTGTCAAAATGGAAAATATGGCCCATTATATGTCATACAGTAATTACACAAACTGTAAAAAGTAGTCCTATCATTTCTTTTTTTTTCAGTCTTTTCCTTTTATCTAGTCTGTGTCAAGTGTCGTTACAAAGCTTTAATTCTTGCCAGAAAATCAGTTCATCCATTCATCATCAGCTCACATTTAAATTCATTTTCCTTCAGGCTGCTTTTTTTTCTTCTTTTTTTCTCCTGTGTGCCGAGTTTACTAAGAGACAGAAAATCTGTGAGGAGAATAAAGAGATCACTGGGATGGTGAAAATTTGTTTGATGAGTTATGAGATGATCAAATTTTAAAAAGGAGAAAAATACATCTGCCAAGTATCATCCACAGTATCCTGAGGACAGCGTTTACGTCACTCTTTATCTTGCTGTCAACTGCAGCCCGAATTCTGTGTGTTTGCACACATGCACAGACACAAACTGCACTGTGCAGAAAGGGAGAATTATACTTGTAAGTTCTGCATATAATTAGCCCATCCCAGAATTGGCTTTTTTTATTTATTTTTTTTTTGTAGAGCTATCTATCTTAATTGCAATCACATATTCTTCAAGGAGAGACGCAACTGGAGAACAGTCTCATTTTTTAGACGTTGTTCTTTGTTCACTGTTATCACACGACTCTGTGTAATGGTGTCTGTGCTATAAGCTGCTAGCCTGCTCCACTGCGCTGGATGTATTATATCCATTGAAATGCCTGCTATACTCTAGCCTGCTGCAGAGTATTAAGTATGGTGAAAACACAATCTTGGTGGGGTCCGTGCGACTAACAATAGATAGAGGCATGATGACTTATTAAACACAGCCAAACTGCAGCATGGCTTTTCTCATTACCTTTTCAATTCCCAGCCCATAAAGCCGATGAGTCTGGTGACAAAACTCTTGCCATGTAATTCTCTCCCAGGCTCCTTTCATCAGCCGATTTCGCAGAGAAATATGAAGCTGATTTTATCGTACTCTATAAATTCACAAAAGGCCCTCAAGTTGCCCCCATGGAAGACATACCTCATCTCAGTGATGTGCCACCACTATTGCTGATCCCAAGCATTTGATAACAGTGTCTCTCCTTTTTAATGATTTGACAGACATCAGACATGAGCCCTATAGACACGGCATTTTTAATACACTTTTCCTTGCTTGTTTTCACCAAGCTGCTCAGATGAAAAAACATATCTATCACATCTTTCTCTCTCAATAAGTGATATATATATATATATATATATATGTATTAAAACCTACAGCAGCTTTCAGATAGTATCAACTATGCACCACGGTTAGACACACAAAAAAAAGGTATTTCTGTTGTCAAAGTGGTGAACATTTAAAATTCCATAGCTTCCAGTACATTTATTTTTGTAGAGAAATGTGAAAAACTCGGCCATGTTGCTTGTTTCTTTTCATAAACATTTATAAATCTTACCTATAATTCTCCAAAAGCCTTTGTTCCTGTAAAAATAGTTTCTTTAATGCATGAAACAGGTAAATAATAACAATTCACAGCTGTCAAGTTGCTTAAAAAAAACAAAATGACATCTTACACAAACTACAAATTAGTTTGTGGAGATCCAGACAAAAATAAGCAATAATAAGACACTTACTGTCATATATTGTTAAATTCAGTGTGTTTGAATTTGCCTATGTGTTACCCAGTTGTGTTCATTTTCCTCTCATCTAATTCTCTCATGTGGTTTCTGGCATGTTTGCAGTATGCTGGCATACAGCAGGGATTGTTTTCTTTGAAATGTTTTGACTATGGTGTCATTTATTAAAACTTTCATCATGCATGGCTACCTAATCAATTGAAATGCAGCTGCCTTAGCCCCAAGCCTAGGTGTAGCTTAGACCAGCTTTCATCAGCTCAGCCTTTTAAAAATAGAATCCTGCTATGATGAAAATTTCAGTTTGAAATGGATATTCAGCCTCCCCACTGGGCTGTAATCGTATTTAAAGTGAGGCTGTTTTACAAGCATGTCCACAAATGTATGTAATTAGCACTATGTGTGATTGTCAGAATCTTTAAAATTAGTGATGTTTGCTGCTTATTATATCTCTGTATATAAACAGTTTGTGAGTCAGTCAGCACTTTAGCAAGTCTGGTTTTGAACAGCAACATCCCTTCTTAGTACTAATTAGATTCCTTCCATTATAATGTTTGATAATGCCTCAAGGTTTGGTCCCATCTATCAAAACATTTCTGCAAACATTCCCTCCTGTTAACTCTTTGTGGACCTGCATGACATTTTTTTTTTTCATATTTGCTATCTTCACCTCCATAGGGAAAATATTATCTGCAATAATCATTGTCATCATCATAATTCTCTTCGTGGTCTGTTGGCTCCAAATAAGTAATTTAGTTGTAAAGCAGCTTCATTTATTTTGCCTATTCATTTTTCTTCCTATCATATATCTAAATACAAATCTTCATTTTATAACTGACAGCTTATTACCTCTGAGCACATGCTGATAAATTTAATTCCAATGAGTTAGCTTCCATTTTCAGATCCCATTATCCACTAATATGGCATCAGCGTGTGGGAGGAGAAAACTTACAGGACAAGAACTGGAAAATAAAATATATGTTCTTATATATAAATAAAAAAATAAATTATTACTTTTATTATTTGCAGTAGTTATAATATTGTTAGTACCAGTGTGGCTGTAAAATTACACTGAACATGCATCTGTTCTTTGTATCATTGTTTTTTTCACAAGAATAATCCATTCTGGGGGTTTTTATATGAAAATAAAGTCTAAAACAAAGAAGTAACTATTAAAAAGTTTTAAAGCAATGATGAGTTTCAAAAGCTGTAAATTTTCAAATGCACTTTTTTGTGTGTGACAAGCTTTTTCTTTATGTATTTTTTAGTTGCTTTGTTGCAGAAAACCTCCACAAAAGACTCAGCACTCTCTGTGTGTCTGTGAAGTGTGAAGTGAGACGTTAAACGATGAGTGGTCTTTTTTTTTCATTTATTTGATTTTTAGTTTATTCATAAATATATGTCCCTTTATGAACATATAGCCTCCAAGAGAGCAGCATTATGCTACAG
This sequence comes from Pterophyllum scalare, assembly GCA_024447675.2. Lineage (NCBI taxonomy): Eukaryota > Metazoa > Chordata > Actinopteri > Cichliformes > Cichlidae > Pterophyllum > Pterophyllum scalare. The sequence goes on from JAMQGT020014114.1 coordinate 21,341, forward strand.
TTGGGTCCATTTTCGTGAAGTAAGTAAGTAAGTAAACAATTATTATTAGCTTTGATGTTGGCCTGAATAGCACTCAATTAACAATGTGGCTAATGAGCCCATTAAGGATGAAAGTGTTCTCAACAGGTATGAGAGGATACTGCTGTTTTTGGAGTCTCAGTTCTCTCAGCACTGAATGCAGCATGAATAACGGTGCTCTTTCTCAATCGCTTCAAAGGCCAAACCTCTGCTGCCCGGAGAGCAGAGTTAAATAAAGGTTTGCTTGCAATTGAAAAAAAAATATTTTAAACATATTCCAGAGCAATAAAAATCTATGGGGAAATATCATAACAACAAGTTAAGCCACGATAATTCTGCAAATAAATACATTCTCCTCCCATATGTTTAGAATTGGAAAATTCCATGCTCTTTTTCTTCTTACTACCCGACAAACCCCTAAATCAGTTTGTGTATTTTAAAAATTTCAGCAAATTTTTGCTGTAATTACATCTTAGTTAAAGTAAACATGAGCTTGCCTATGTCTAATAGTAATTATCCCGCAGAACAAATAAGCCTTGTCTGTTGCAAAGAAAGAAAAGTGAAAGAAAAGAGAGAATGTGAGGCTTTCTGCAGCCCCAGCATTTCCTCTGAAGGACTTCCCACTGAAATGCACTGAAAGCCTGATGCGTGGATTATTTCCACATTATTTGCTGCTGGATTCCAAAAAGTTCTTGTTAACTAGCAAACAGCAATTCTTTTATACTGACCGCCTTGTGTGACTGTTTGTTTTCTCTACAAGAAACAATTTTCCTCTTGACTCACTTCGCATAACAAAATAAAGATAAACTTTAAAAATATATTTAGTCAACTGTTATTTCTCCTCATCATCAGTAAAAAAAAAAAAACAACACACACAAAACAAAAAATAACGTCTCACAAAACGTACCTTCCATGTTCTGCTTACTTTGTAAGTTGTTTTATTTGTGTGATGAAGCAATGGCTAAATATTTAATGCAGCTTTTATTTATATGCAGGTGGAAGGGGAAAAAAAGAAAAACAAACACTGCAGAAATAAAGGGCAAAATGGTATTTAAAAACAGTTACTGTGCAACAAAAAAATAACAATAAGTAAATATATGATATACCAGTGTGCTGAATGAATTTATCTATTTGTAAAACCTGCTTGTCTGCAGAACTTTCAGAATGTTATCAGTAGTTTCAGCTCAAGAATACCTTGAGGTGTTTTGAGTGTAAATCCGTCTAAAGCTGCCAGCACTGACATACACAGCATATGCTAAATACAGATAAGAGTATTTTTAATAGATCGGCAAAAAGTCTCCGCACAGCAATACGTAACTGAACGAGTAGAATGACATAA
>JAMQGT020014115.1:0-12941 GCA_024447675.2 Pterophyllum scalare
ATGACTGCCCCTCCCTGAGCCTGGTTCTGCTGGACGTTTCTTCCTGTTAAAAGGGAGTTTCTCCTTCCCACCGTTGCCAAGTGCTTGCTCATAGGGGGTCGTTTTGACTGTTGGGTTTTCTCTGTGTTATTGTAGGGTCTTTACCCACAATACAAAGCGCCTAGAGGTGACTGTTTGCTGTGATTTGGTGCTATATAAATAAAATTGAATTGAATGTCATTTATACCCTTTATTCTGCTCACTCGCTGGCCTAGCAAGAAAATAGTACAGTACAAGAGCAGGTTTTACACAGGTTTCGGTTTGAAAACAGCAGAAAAGACTCAGTATGAGTTTCTATAAGGGTGAACTTGTCTGTTAGAAATGGGAACTGTGTTTGGTCCTGAGGACTGACAGTCCGGTGGAGTGCAGGATTTTTCCAAAGGAGAGCTGCATGAGTACAAACCATTCCACTGCATAAAACAGAAATCTGCGTGTAGCAACTGACCTGTACAATGTGTAGAAGAATAAAAAACATTATTTATTGTCAGATCCAAAGCCGTCTGTCTGCTAATGAAGATACTGTTACTGTGTGTAAACTGTTGATGTTTTTCCTGCACACTGTGTTCAGCTTATTCAAGTATTTATTAAAGTCTCATGCACTAACATGGCCACATTAACAGATGAATTTGGACAGATACTTCAATAAGGTATGCATAGCTCAGATTGAGATAAGCTAAAAAAGACCTGCAAATCTATCTGCTGAGAATAGGCATGAAGATACATTTTAATTATGTGTATGTCACCGTGCAGAAATGTGACTGAAAATCTGAAACACAGCTCAGTTTAGTTCTGCTAGGTTTCAATAATTCCGTATAGCCGGTAATAAGTCACATTCGTTTTCTCTGGGTGTTGGACTCCGTCAGGGCTGCCCTTTGTCACCGATTCTGTTCATAATTTTTATGGAACAAATTTCTAGGCATAGCCAGGTGGCGGTAGGCTTCTTCCGTGGGGCCCTCAGAGTCTCATCTCTGCTTTTTGCAGATGATGTGGTCCTGTTGGCTTCATCAGGGGGTGGCCTCCAGCTTGCAGTGGAATGGTTCGCAGCCGAGTGTGAAGTAGCTGGCATGAGAATCAGCACCTCTAAGTCTGAGGCAATGGTCCTCAGCTGGAAAAGGGTGGAGTGCCCACTCTGGCTCAGGGACGACCTGCTGCCCCAAGTGGAGCAGTTCAAGTATCTCGGGGTCTTGTTCATGAGTGATGGGAGAAGGGAGCGGAAGATCGACAGACGGATCGGGGCTGCTTCTGCAGTGATGCGGACGCTGCACTGATTTGTCGTGGTGAAGAGGGAGCTTAGTGTAAAAGCAAAGCTTTCGATTTACTGGTCGATCTACGTTCCTACCATGAGCTACCGAAAGAAAAAGATCGCGAATACAAGTGGCAGAAATTAGTTTCCTTCGAAGGGTGGCTGGCCTTTCCCTTAGAGATAAGGTGAGGAGTGTGGCCATCCAGGAAGGGCTCAGAGTAGAGCCGCTGCTCCTCTACATCGAAAGGAGCCAGTTGAGGTGGCTCGGGCATCTGATTAGGATGCCTCCTGGCCACCTCTTGGGTGAGGTGTTTCGGGCATGTCCCACCGGGAGGAGGCTCCATGGTAGACCCAGGACACACTGGGGAGATTATATCTCTCGGCTGGCCTGGGAACGCCTTGGGGTCCCTCCGGATGAGCTGGAGGAGATTGCTGGGGAGAGGGAAGCCTGGGCTTCTCTGCTTAGGCTCCGTCCCCTGCGACCCGGCCCCGGATAAGCGGAAGAGAATGGATGGATGGATGGATGGTTTCAATAAATTGCTTGTGTTACTACTGAAAAGAAGAAAGGGATTTAGCTCTAAACACTCAATGTGAGGACTCAGTGAAAAGGTACAAGACAGAGCCAAAACTATTACTGCACTCACAACTTTGAGCTATCCACACATCACAATTATGCACTCTTTCTGATAACATTTCCCCCTCTTATTCCAATAAATTGAACACGCCAACATTCACAAATCCCACAATCAAAATAAGATGTGATTTTAGCTTATTGCCCTGCATGCTGCCAACCTTAATAATGTTCCCCTCCCAAAATTTTGTGCTTAAAAGGGAAACTCACAACATACAATAAGGTTAGGCACCAAAATACCTCTGTCCACACTGTTCAGTCACAAAACTGACACTGTGCCTCTTCATCAAATCCAGACAGTAGTTTTTTAACATTTAAAGGGTTTCACTCTGGTGCAGAGTGTTTGTAATTCTGGCCCATGGACACAGTTATTTTTGTAACTGACCTCATTATATATGCCACAGGAGACCAACAATACAAGATGCATGCAGGTAACGAAGATAGTTTTATATACATAGTGAACTTATATATTTGCAGTGTTTAAGATTTTTAAACAAATCATTAAAATTTTTGTAACAAACACAAGTGCAGTCATTTAGCTGTGCAGCACCACAATTCACTTTCATGCAGTTTGTTTTTCTGCTCTCAGATCTGAATTACATTGAACCCAGAAAGATCAGAAGTGTTGCAGATTAATGTGTGAGTCTTACAGTACATAAATACCTAGCATTACATGGCAATCAGAAAAAAATACAATGGCAATGTGCACGTTTAGGCAAGTGAGACAGTTACTGTGTAACTTCAGTATGCAAATGAGTCAGAATCTGATGGCAAATATGTCTTTGTTCTTATGAACATCATACAGGTCACCTGTAACAGATTTCAGATTTACATAGTGGAATAGCCTGTCATAAAGCAGTTCTCCTTTGGATGAATCTTGCACTCAGAGAATTAGTAAACCTGGCCCATGTCAAATATATCTGCAACTCTGCCATTAACTCTGTGAAAAGTGGTAGAATATGCACGGGAGAGATATTACTATAGTCCTTTAAGACCTATATTAGAACAAGTCTGCCAGACCATATCTTTACAGTTATACATGATTTAGTACCATCTTGTGAATATTTCAACTCACTCTACATCAATAGAACCTTCAGAACCCTAATTATAATAATATGTATGAAGGAAATTCATAGTAACTACATAAGGCAGCTAAAAAGTGCACTAACCCACAGAGAAATTGAAAACTGTTTTCAGTATCAACATATTATGCTAGCTATAGAAATACCATGACTGTACAAGCTAATGCACACAATAATTTGCATGGAGTAAGGGGTTACTCCATGCAAATTATTACTACACAAGGGGTTATAGTCAGAGAGAGAGAGTGGGCAACGATCCCACAGAAAAGAATGAAAACCAAAGAGAGAAGACATGTCCAGGGAGGAGAATGCTGTAAGCAATAAGAGCTGCTGAAGATGGGCAGACAGATGACTTTGGATTCTTAAATTCAGTCTGACATATGATCTCTTTTGCACAGTTATAGTTAAAAAATGTATGTAAACGTGTGGTGAAATAGTCTTAGAAAGTGTGTGACCCATGTGTTCCGCTACTCAAATAGTACTACGCCTCTGGTCATTATATCAGAGATCAAGGGTTGAATTTTTTATTCCATGGTGAGGCTTTATATGAAACTGTGTCCACAATACTCATTTCCAGTCCTGACCCAAACAGTCACCCTACATCATCTGGATTGAGTCATAATTAGTCTAATACTATATAGACTGAACCTGGCATAAGGAAAGGTTACTATTACATTGCCATAAAGTGTTATTAGTTTTAGGTACAATATGAGCACATGAGAACAACATTAGACCTATACCCAATAATGAGATAGGCACATTTTTACAACTAACTAAACACTGCTTCTTGTCGGTTTGCACAACTAACTAAGCCTAAAATCTGTTCAAGGATTGAAACTTCATTTCATGAAATAAATATGTTTTTTGTTTTTTTTTTAAATCACATCTTTTGATACCAGGACAGTTCTTCTAGCCTGTTACTCTTGAGTTGGAATGTGAAAACTTATTCAATAATAAGCAGACCTGCAGATCAGACTTTGAATAAATAAGCCATTCATCCCTGCCTGCTGTGAAGGACAGGCAGCATTATGGAATTAGTATGTGTGTGTGTGATATAACCAGGATTAAAGCATCACATGTATGTTTTTCTATAAGTCAGTGTAGCAGCTGGTGAAGTATTCTGATTGGACCAAGAAATGGTTAGAAATTATAACTGGCTGTCAGTTTTTAATGTTTGGACCCCAGTGTCATGGTCCTGGGCCAATTTCCCAGTGTTTTTTTTTTTTTTTAACTTTCCAGTGGTTTCCAGGCCATCTACTAATTCCCTGGTTTGTGTGGTATTTGTAGTTGCTACTTGGATTCTTTGCTGTATTTGGTTTCTTGTTTCCCAGTGGCTTTGGAGTTTGTTTCTGTCATGGCTCTGGGCCTGTCACTTAGTTTTGTTCTTTGAAGATCTGTTTATTTTATTTTATTTTTTATTTATTAATTTTTTTCTGCCAATGATGATTCAAATGAATCGCCGCTTTGTTTCCAGAGACAGGTTTTTGCTGTGCGCTGGCCAGTAATGACTATAATTCCTGTCGTATTTTCAAACCATCAAATTATAATAAAACTCCATGTTGCCATGATGTGCTGTGTGACAGGCAGGATAAGACCCCAGTGCAGAACTAGACAGGACTGAACTCAAGCACCTCACTTTATTCAGCTGGTAAACTCAAGGGAAAACATAGTATATATACTGGGCTGGTCAGGAGCCAGAGTATACAAACTAAGGGACAAAAGTCAGAAACATGGGACACCGGAACACACACAGAATGGAAACCACTGACAACAATGCAACAATGAATAGAAGAAACTGAGAGTTTAAATACACACAAGGTGATTAGGGAGACAGCAGGGAAGAACAGGTGGCCCAAATAAGACTAATAACACAAGGGAAGCAAAACTGAACACAAAGCACACGGGACAAGGACTGTCAAAATAAAACAGAAAGTGACCACCAAGACACAAACACAGACTTGACACAACACTAGGAATAGACACAAAAGAGAGAACAGACACAGGAACACAGAGACGCAGGGACAACGAGCAGAACAAGGGAAGACAGGAATGGAATACAATAACTATAAGAGCAAAATTCAGAAAACTATCTAAACTAAGAATCTAACTGTAAGCAAACTGAGAAACACCAGGAGATACAACAAAAAAAGAACCTCTCAGAAAACACACAAAACACTGTTGTGTTCCTGAGCCAGTGATTTACAATAAAGATCAATGATTTGTGTCAGTAGCGGCAAATTGAGGAACTGAACTGTACTGTAGACGCCTCAGGAATTAAAACAGCATTTGATTCAAAACTGGCCAATGTTAAGGACATGTGTTTTGCTTCCAAGATGGCCAGTGAAGACATTACGTGCTCAGCTCAGTGGGTGGAGCTGGCCAGGGCCTGGCAGAAGCTTCAGTGTGGGAGCAGCAGTGTGCCTTCTTATGCCACCCCAGTCATCAGTGGAGACAGCTGCATGCCCTGACAATGAATTCACTGTACTCAAATGCATCCACAGTCACCAGATCTCAGTCCAGTAGAGTGGGATGTGGTGGAAAGGGGAGATTTGCATCACCTGCAAATCTTTGCAGCTGACAAATCTGCATGATGCTGTCGTGTTAATATGGACATGTCTGTAAGGAATGTTTCTAGCACCTTGTTTAATCTACAGATAATTAAAGCAAGGGTCTCCACCCTTGGCCACCACCCGACACACATTGCATCTGACCCCTACATAGCCTCCTGCGGGTGGTGGGCCTTTAGGAGGGCAGGTCGGGCCCCATGGCTCTCCCTCAAGCATCCTTCCCAGTCCTTGGTCCAGGAAGGGGCCCCAGTAACCCTGTCTTGGGTAGGGTAAACCGTTCTCTTACAAGGGTCGTCTGAATCTGTCTTCATCTGGCCCCTCATCCAGGATGAATTTGCCTATAGATTTTAGATAGTGATAATCTAAAAGATATCCCTACATTCCCAAGAGCATAGTATTTCCTATATGGACCTTATACAGTGGGTACGGAACATATTCAGACCCCTTTCACGTCAATTTTCACTCTTTGTTTTATTGCAGCCATTTGCTAAAATCCAAAAAGTTTATTTAATTTCTCATTAATGTACACTCAGCACCCCATTTTGACAGAAAAAAAAACAGAAATGTAGAAATTTTTGCGAATTTATTAAAAAAAGAAAACTGAAATATCACATGGTCATAGGTATTCAGACCCTTTGCTCAGTATTGAGTAGAAGCACCTTTTGAGCTAGTACAGCCATGAGTCTTCTTGGGAATGATGTAACAAGTTTTCCACACCTGGATTTGGGGATCCTCTGCCATTCTTCCTTGCAGATCCTCTCCAGTTCCATCAGGTTGGATGGTGAACGTTGGTGGACAGCCATTTTCAGGTCTCTCCAGAGATGCTCAGTTAGGTTTAGGTCAGGGCTCTGGCTGGGCCCCAGTAATGGTCACAGAGTTGTTCTGAAGCCACTCCTTTGTTATTTTAGCTGTGTGCTTAGGGTCATTGTCTTGTTGGAAGGTGAACCTTCGGCCCAGTCTGAGGTCCTGAGCACTCTGGAAGAGGTTTTCTTCCAGGATATCTCTGTACTTGACCTCATTCATCTTTCCTTTAATTGCAACCAGTCGTCCTATCCCTGCAGCTGAAAAACACCCCCATAGCATGATGCTGCCACCACCATGTTTCACTGTTGGGATTGTATTGGGAAGGTTGTAACGTTTGGGTTGTTTTTCAGTGGTTAAGAGGAGGCAGAAAACATACTTAGCAGACAGTCAAAAACCCACAACCACACTGGTAGTGGGAATTCCACTGTTGTTCTTTAATAAACATATTCTTCACCAACCTTATAAAGCCCGGTTGAACGGCTGCTGCATTATCATACATGAAAATAAGCAGAGTTCATACAACCCGTAACATTACTAAAAGTTGGGGAGAGACAGAAAAGTAGAGGTTCTCCTCGATCCATGCATCTGTCTGCCAAAAACGCTTCTCCCGCGCACTCTACAGAGGAGCGGTGGCGCACACTTGTGACATCACTAACAAAAGTTTAGACTGTCGTAAAGAGACAATACACAATTACAACTGTTACAAGGTGATGAGCAGTACCTGGTTTTCTCCACATACACCGCTTAGAATAACACCAAACAGTTCAATCTTGGTCTCATCAGACCAGAGAATCTTATTTCTCATAGTCTGGGAGTCCTTCATGTGTTTTTTGGCAAACTCTATGCAGGCTTTCATATGTCTTACACTGAGGAGAGACTTCCGTCGGACCGCTCTGCCATAAAGCCCCGACTGGTGGAGGGCTGCAGTGATAGTTGACTCTGTGGAACTTTCTCCCATCTCCCTACTGCATCTGTGGAGCTCAGCCACAGTGATCTTTGGGTTCTTCTTTACCTCTCTCACCAAGGCTCTTCTCCCATCATTGCTCGGTTTGGCTGGACGGCCAGGTCTAGGAAGAGTTCTGCTCGTCCCAAACTTCTTCCATTTAAGGATTATGGAGGCCACTGTGCTCTTAGGAACCTTGAGTGCTGCAGAAATTCTTTTGTAACCTTGGTCAGATCTGTGCCTTGTCACAATCCTGTCTCTGAGCTCCTTGGGCAGTTCCTTCAACCTCATGATTCTCATTTGCTCTGACAGCACTGTGAGCTGTGAGCTCTTATATAGACAGGTGTGTGCCTTTCCTAATCAAGTCCAATCAGTTTAATTAGACACAGCTGGACTCCAGTGAAGGAGTAGAACCATCTCAAGGACGATCAGAAGAATGGACAGCATGGGAGTTAAATATGGGTGTCACAGCAAATGGCTGCAATGAAACAGAGAGTGAACAATTTAAAGGGGTCTGAATATTTTATGTACCTACTGTATGTGAGAAGAGAAGAAGGCCACAGTATCTCTAAATGAGAAACATCCTGTCTCAGACCTCATAGTACCATATCACCCCAATAGAGCACTTCACTCTCCAACTGCTGGCTTTCTTGTGGTTCTGAGGGTATTTAAAATCAGAATGGGAGGCAGATGCCTTCAGCTTTCAGGCCCCTCTTCTGTGAAAATTGAACTGAATGGAATTAAATATTTCTGACTGACAGTTTTAGTTAGTTTTCAGAGTAGTTTGGCTATTTTTTATTAGTTTTTATTTTTGGTTTAATGCTTAGTTTTAGTTTTAGTTTTTTAATAGTTTGTTATGTGCAAGATCTGAGGTGCAAGAGTGACTATTGTGTAATCAAAACTCAGCAAAAGATACCGTTTAAAAAAATTATATTCACCAACCAAGCAGCCTTATGTGCTTAATCTGTGTAATATTAAGGACACACATGAACATCAACAGGGACAAACATGAAGAAAAACATAAACTCCAAAACCCCAATAAACAATATAAATAAAAAATTCTAGCGTAAACTTCAGGGTCAGTGCAGTAGATTAACAACACTTATATGTGGTGTATAACATCAGAATGCAGCAAATATTTGACAAAAACAAGCTGAAGGAAAAAAAAATCACATCCACCTGTATCCTGATGTTATTCCAGCACATGAAGCTGGTTCTGTGTGCTAATAACCTTGTGGCCTTGTGCCAGTGTTTTATATGAGGTGCCAGCTGGGACTTTCCCCCCTTTTGGGTTTCCATAGCCACTTTGTGTGCTTCTCAGGTGGACTTTGATGTTGGTGGTTCTTGAGAAGCATTTCGCACATTTTTCATCATCCACAACAAGACACTTGCTTCTATCTGTCTCACTATTGTAGTCAAAGAAACCCCATATGGGACTCCACTTTCTTGCCATTACTTTTTGGACCAATGTGGCGCATGCATGCACATGCACATGCGCACGCACACACACAGTAGCAGCACTCCCAGCTTAAACTGCTAGAGTGGGAAAAAAAATATTTCATATCAATCCACAAGGTGTATAAATAAAATAACTAAAAAAAGGTAATTTTATCTATAATTTCAGTTAGTTTTAGTTAGTTTTGTAAACCCACAATATCGTTTTAGTTAGTTATGTTTTCCTTTTAAATATTGTTTTTTATTTATTTCAGTTCAGTTTTTCTTATTTCATCCATTTCCATTAAGTATTGTCAAGGATATGCATATATATGAATGAAAGAAATCTTGAATCTGGAAATGTTTTCATATACAGTATGTTCCTATTCATGTTCATACATACATAAATGAACCTTATATCATTAAATCTGTGCAACTGAAACTGTAGTGATAATGCAGATTTAATCATAATGCAAGCATGTGTACTGTACTGTAACTGCAATAAATCCATTCTTCATATCATCATGTCTGGTGACACATAGTCAGCTGTGATTTTATGCCTCTGCTAATGCAATAAAGTTCAAAATTCAAGACACCTGATTTCTGCTCTTATGCTGTAATAAACCTGATTATTATGTGTTTACTGGCTCTGTGAACATACATGCTACATAAACCCTCTGAAATTATTACTCTGACACCTAATCTGCTGTGGCTTTTGACCTCTGCTAATGCAGTCAAGTTCACAACTGATGGAAAAACTCTGAAATAATTCAATTTCTGCTTAGTTATTATAAGTACACATATGCCCTACTGTAATAAGCCTGATTTTATGTCATTGCCTACTGTACAAACTACTCCACATCACATCACTTTGAAATTACCACAAGTTTTAATAGGTTGTAATTAGTGCCCGCTGAAAGGTTGATTTTATTTTATTTTTGTCATTTAACTGTAAGAGGTACTTAAAATTAAAAAGCATAAAATTTCCGTTAGGGTTAGGGTCTGACAGGCTGATGATGTGAGGCCTATCCTGCCAAGCACGCTTCATGTTTTTGAGCCAATGTCTGTGGATTATCGCTCTCTTCTCTCTCTCCAAGTGCCTGTTAGTAAATGATTTAATAATTGATCATCATATTGATCATCATATTGATATTCTGCCTTACAAAAACCTGGTTACAGCAGGATGAAATATGTTAGTTTAAATGTATCACCACCCCCAAGTCACACTGTCAGAATGCTCAAAGCACAGGTTGAGGAGGAGTAGTAGCAGCAATCTTCCCCTTCCAGTTTATTAATTAACCATCGACCCAGAAAGAGTTTTAATTCCTTTGTAGTCTTGTCCACCCTAATTGGGAAATTCAAAAACCTGTTTGATTTGTTACTATCTATCACCCACCTAGTCCTTACTCAGAGTTTCTGCCTGATTTCTTAGAGTTTTATCTGATTTAGTGCTCAGTTCAGATAAAATAATTATAGTGGGTGATTTTAACATCCATGTAGATGCTGAAAATGACAGCCTCAACACTGCATTTAACCCTTCAACACTGGGCAATTGCCACCGATACTCTTGTGACCGTGACCTGCCCATACCTGCTGTGAACAGCTGGTTAATGCTGAACATATCACCATTGAGACCTCTGATCAAACGCAGTTTGAATTACCATAATTACATGAATGTCTGGCCTGTTGGAAATATTCAAAGCTGAGAAATTTGAGTTCATATTACAGGTATTCCTAAAAAAAAAAAGTTACTGATATCATTAAATTTTTACAAAATTTTAGTTTTTGTATTATCACCCCAAGCTTTCGCAGGTGGATCAAAAATGACCTGCATTCATTTCCTGTGGAATTTCATGGGAAGTTTTGGGTCTTATCAACTGAGACTATCAAGAATATATATTTTGTGGACCACACAGAGTATCACCCCTTAAAATTATTTTACACAGCAAGAACTGATATATCTACATATTTCATTTTTTTAACATCAAAAACGTGTGCATTCATGAGTATTGCGTGAAAAAGTAAGTGATTCTTATCGTCTGTCATCAAATCTGCCTATTTCATAGCGTGCCAGTCAAAGGATTCAGAAATATTGCGCAAATCCAAAAATGCAGTCCTAAATATCTGTTTGATATGAAAAATTTATCCTGGTCAAAAATAACTCCAAGATTCCTCACAGTGTTACTAGAGGCCAAGATAATGGCATCCAATGGGCATCATTTTATGTGCACACACACACACTTAAAATGGATGTTAACATTTCTTCTCTTTTCTAGATGTTTTCAAAATTTTAAAGTGAAAAAATAAAACATATTTCAAACATGAAATGATTCTTGTGTGGACCAAAGTATAATACAAGATAGCAAACAGATGGTTATTTTTTTTTTTTACCAAAATGACCAAAATGGCATAAAAACACACTGACCCTAAGATGGGTCATTTTGACCCACTTGTGGAAGAGTCTCTGTTACAACATAAATCTTTTCTTTTATATTTTTGTTACTTTATAATTATTTTTATTCTTCTTTAAGGGAAACACTGGGACCTGAGGACAGAAATTTCATTCCACTGCATGTAAATATTATGCGAATGACAATAAAAGAATCCCTGAATCCTTTCAGTCCTTGAAAGTCTTCAAACTACGTACCAGATTTGAAATTGTGTTGATAGGCCAAATAAAATCAAAGTTCTGACCAAGAATTTACGCCATCCTGTTTCCCAATTACTGTCCTCATGTTTGATGTACGTTTTGTGCTGGAAGAACCAGCAAAAATGGGATTTTCACTTGAAGGAAATGCTTGCGAATGAAAAACAAAACAAAAGAATTCACAACATCCCCTTTCCTATTGGTGGACAAATGCACCACATAAACCAATCAAAAAATTATATATTATATATGACAATGAGTCCAGCTATAGGCAGGAGGTAGAACACCTGGAGGATTGGTGCAGAGAGAACAATCTCTGTACCAATGTGGCAAAAACAAAGGAGATGATCATGGACTTCAGACACCCCCTCCTCCTCCTGCACACTGGAGGATCTGCAGTGGAAGTGGTCCCCAGCTACAGGTACTTGGGTGTACACCTGAGTAACGACCTCTCCTGGGGCAACAACACTTCCAGTCTGGTCAGGAAGGCACACCAGTGCCTGCGAATGACAAGAGAGAATCCTTGAATCCTTCTACTCTAGCTGAGCACTCAAAGAGCTTTATACAGTGAGACTAAATGGACATATCACAAGACACCAGTATATCCTGCAAGTAGCTTATGGAAAATGACCTGCAACTGAAACTACTTCTGTAGTTTTTCTACCTTCTCAGCTGATAAAACCTGATTACAGAACTGTCATTTGAGTGCTGACAGTTGAGTTCTAGTTATTGATAATTCTAATACTTCGCAAATGCTGAATATTACAATAGTATTATACACTGCTCAAAACAATAAAGGGAACACTTAAACAACATAATATAACTCCAAGTAAATCAAACTTCTGTGAAATCAAACTGTCCACTTAGGAAGCAACACTGATTGACAATCAATTTCACATGCTGTTGTGCAAATGGAATAGACAACAGGTGGAAATTATTGGCAATTAGCAAGACACACTCAATAAAGGAGTGGTTCTGCAGGTGGGGACCACAGACCACTTCTCCGTACCTATGCTTTCTGGATGATGTTTTGGTCACTTTTGAATGTTGGTGGTGCTTTCACACTCGTGGTAGCATGAGACGGACTCTATAACCCACACAAGTGGCTCAGGTAGTGCAGCTCATCCAGAATGGCACATCAATGCCAGCTGTGGCAAGAAGGTTTGCTGTGTCTGTCAGTGTAGTGTCCAGAGGCTGGAGGCGCTACCAGGAGACAGGCCAGTACACCAGGAGACATGGAGGAGGCCGTAGGAGGGCAACAACCCAGCAGCAGGACCGCTACCTCTGCCTTTGTGCAAGGAGGAACAGGAGGAGCAGGAGGAGCACTGCCAGAGCCCTGCAAAATGACATCCAGCAGGCCACAAATGTGCATGTGTCTGCACAAATGGTTAGAAACCGACTCCATGAGGATGGTATGAGGGCCCGACGTCCACAGATGGGGGTTGTGCTCACAGCCCAACACTGTGCAGGACGCTTGGCATTTGCCAGAGAACACCAGGATTGGCAAATTCGCCACTGGCGCCCTGTGCTCTTCACAGATGAAAGCAGGTT
>JAMQGT020014116.1:0-24044 GCA_024447675.2 Pterophyllum scalare
CAACAGTGATGTTGCCATTGTTTTCTACAGTTAGGCTGACAGTGCTGTTGACTGTGTTGTTTGACACAGTGGTAATGACAGAGTACTCAGTGTGGTTCGTGAGGAGCAACCATTGGATGGTAGGTAAAGGAAATCCCTCACTGATACACACACAGGTCAAGAGCTGTGACTGAAGCATGCATCCTGAACCATTCTGAATGTTTGACAACCCTGTAAAACAAATATAAGCCCAATTACAAAACTGTACACTTTGAGTTTGGTATGAATAAGATTAAGATTTAAGATTAGTGCTCACAAGTCACAGTCACTTTGACATCTACAGTCACAAGTGTCTCCAGATGTTTTGCTGTGCAGATGTACTCTCCAGAATGGTCTGCTGTCACATTTGGGATGACAAGTGTAGCTGATCCAGTGTTACTGTGCAGGTCTATGTCAGTTCCATTGTGAAGGTTTGTGTTGGAAATATTTTTTTTCCACACAATCAGAGCTGGAGGGAAACTTTCAACACTGCAGGTCAGATTGAGAACATCTCCCTCTTTAACAGTTGTATTCCCAATGATCTGAGGTTTCCTTTCTATCTGTGGCAGGACATTCATATGGTTTATTTAAGGAAGGCGAAAATAACACTCACATATAGCCATTCTACCATGTAAGTGTGTAATCAGTTTGGGCATAGATGTGTGGATGCTGACCTGCAAAGAAAAAAGGTTGTTCATGCGGACACTGCTACCTGTAATGCTAACAACAAACCAGTTTGACATTGTGTGTTCAATTTGTGCACATAAAGTGCTGTGAATAACAGCAGCATTCCAAAGTAGGTTTTTGTTACTGAAGAATATTATTGAAATTTTTCGTGTAAATGCACATAAATGTATGTCCTTTGTATTAATCTACTCTATTGTATACTTACACAGCACTGTTGCATTGGCGTTATCAGTCAGGGTAAGGTCCATGTATTTTGCCAAACAGATGTATAGTCCAAAATGTTGTGCTGTCACATTACGAATGACAAGTGTAGTTGATCCAGTGTCAGCGTGAAGATCAGCACCACTATGAAGATTTATGTTGGAACTAAACTTTTTCCACACAATCAGAGCTGGAGGGACACTTTCAACACTGCAGGTCAGATTCAGGACATCTCCCTCTTTAACAGTTGTATTCCCAGTGATCTGAGGTTTCCTTGAATCTTTGGAGAACATTTCAGTAGTTTATGTAAAATAAGGAAAGATGGAAAAAAAAAAACTTTATTAATTGTTAAAAATGAACTCGGTAAGACAGACTGATGACAAATTAAAGGACCTTGGATAACTGACCAATACAGAGAGTGTTTGCATAATTGGATATACTTCCTGTAATTATGGAAGCATATCCAATTATTTATATACATAGTAGATATGTGGGGACTGGCAGTGTCTACTTACAAGTCACAGTCACATTGACATAAGTTTTTATTTATTTTGGATTATTTCTAATCCACTCAGGGTCAAAAGTACTAATACAGGGACAAAAGTATAACACATTTATACAATTGTGTGAAATTCTGAACTTTAAATAAAGAAAATTGTTAGTGTCTACTTACAAGTCACAGTCACATTGACATAAGAAGTTAAAGTTGTGTCCAGATGTGTTGCTGTGCAGACGTACTGTCCAGAATTTCCTCCTGTCACATTATGAATGATAAGAGTAGCTGATCCTGTGTGTTTGTGCAGGTCAGTTCCATGATGAAGGTTTGTGTTAGAGTCAATTTTCTTCCACACAATCAGAGCTGGAGGGACACTTTCAACACTGCAGGTCAGATTCAGGACATCTCCCTCTTTAACAGTTGTATTCCCAATGATCTGAGGTTTCCTTTTATCTGTGGAGGACATTCATATGGTTTATTTAAGGAAGGAGGAAATAACACTGGCATGTAACCATTCTACGAGGTACCCACGTAAACAGTTTGTGCACAGATGTGTGGACGTTAACCTGCAATGAAAGAAAGCTGTGGATGGCAGCACCGCAAATGTTAACAAACTAATCTGACACTTGGCAGAAATTTCAGTCTACTGTGTCTTTCAAAGAATTTGTTTGTTTTTCTGTTTGAAACCAAAAAGGTTGTGTACTTACACAGCACTGTTACATTGGATTTCTCCTTCAGGGTACTGTCCATGTATTTGCCCGTACAGATGTAAAGTCCAGAATGTTGTGCTGTCACATTTAGGATGACAAGTTCAGCTGATCCAGTTCCATTGTGCAGGTTTGTGCAGGAACTAAACTTTTTCCACACAATCAGAGCTGGAGGGACACTTTCAACACTGCAGGTCAGATTCAGGACATCTCCCTCTCTTACAGTTGTATTCCCAATGATCTGAGGCTTCCTTGAATCTGAGGAACAGATTTCATTAGTTTATTCAAACCAAGGGAGGATGAAATACTGAAATAATAATCATAATAATGTTACAAAATAGTAATTAATAACAGAAAACTTGAAACCTTCACCCCATACAGTGTCAGGATCCAATAACTGATTTGTGTTGGGGCATGTTGCTGGCTGGCTTGTATGGGGTTTATGTTTCCCTAATAGTCTCTGCTACGGTCATTAAAACACTAAAAGAGGGAACATCTTTTAGAAGTCTGGTGTTTCATCTACCTGAGACTTTTAGAAATGTGTTTTACTTAAAGTTGACACCCTGCCAGGTTTCTACAATTGTGTGTATTTCTGGAGTTTAGATTCCAAATGTTTAGTACTGTCTACTTACAGGTCACAGTCACACTGAGGGGTACAGCCACAACTGTGTCCAGATGTTTTACTGTGCAGATGTACTCTCCAGAATGGTCTGCTGTCATATTTGGGACGACAAGTGTAGCTGATCCAGTGTTACTGTGCAGGTTTATGTCAGTTCCATTGTGAAGATGTGTGTTGGAAATATTTTTTTCCACACAATCAGAGCTGGAGGGAAACTTTCAACACTGCAGGTCAGATTGCAGAACATCTCCCTCTTTAACAGTTGTATTCCCAATGATCTGAGGTTTCCTTTTATCTGTGGAGGACATTCATATGGTTTATTTAAGGAAGGAGGAAATAACACTGACATGTGACCATTTTACGAGGTACCCACGTAAACAGTTTGTGCACAGATGTGTGGACGTTAACCTGCAATGAAAGAAAGCTGTGGATGGCAGCACCGCTAATGTTAACAAACTAATCTGACACTTGGCAGAAATTTCAGTCCAATAGAAAAGGATACCTTTATTGTCATTATACAGGATCTACAATGAGATTGGAGGGTCACTCCTGTGCAGTGCCATGCAATACAAAGTCAAACTCTCTAAAATAAAAATATAATAATATAATATAATCTAAAAATATACAGAAAATAAAACACAATGTATAAAATATACAAAAAATGTATAAAAATATATACATAAAATAAAATGTATTAAAATACAGAAAATAAGAGAACGTATAAAAATATATACGTTGTAAAAAAGTAAAATAAGTGTATACATATAATAATGAAGATGGTGAGTATTGCACTTGGTGAGTGAATATTGCACTATTGAATGAATACTGGATATTACACAATATAGGAGTGATGGATATTGTTCAGTGTGAATAATTTAATATTGCACAGAGATGTGGGTATTGCACAGTTAGAGTGGGTGAGTGTGAGAGTTCAGGGTGGTGATTGCTCTTGCGAAGAAACTGTTCTTAAGTCTGTTTGTTCTGGCTTTGATGCACCTGTAGCTCCTGCCAGACGGCAGCAGGTCAGACAGTTCAAAGCCAGGGTGTGAGCTGTCCTTGTCCACTGTGTCTTTCAAAGAATTTGTTTGTTTTTCTGTTTGAAACCAAAAAGGTTGTGTACTTACACAGCACTGTTACGTTGGCTTTCTCCTTCAGGCTACTGTCCATGTATTTGCCCGTACAGATGTAAAGTCCAGAATGTTCTGCTGTCACATTTAGGATGACAAGTTCAGCTGATCCAGTTCCATTGTGCAGGTTTGTGCTGGAACTAAACTTTTTCCACACAATCAGAGCTGGAGGGACACTTTCAACACTGCAGGTCAGATTCAGGACATCTCCCTCTCTTACAGTTGTATTCCCAATGATCTGAGGCTTCCTTGAATCTGAGGAACAGATTTCATTAGTTTATTCAAACCAAGGGAGGATGAAATACTGAAATAATAATCATAATAATGTTACAAAATAGTAATTAATAACAGAAAACTTGAAACCTTCACCCCATACAGTGTCAGGATCCAATAACTGATTTGTGTTGGGGCATGTTGCTGGCTGGCTTGTTTGGGGTTTATGTTTCCCTAATAGTCTCTGCTACGGTCATTAAAACACTAAAAGAGGGAACATCTTTTAGAAGTCTGGTGTTTCATCTACCTGAGACTTTTAGAAATGTGTTTTACTTAAAGTTGACACCCTGCCAGGTTTCTACAATTGTGTGTATTTCTGGAGTTTTGATTCCAAATGTTTAGTACTGTCTACTCACAAGTCACAGTCACACTGAGGGGTACAGCCACAACTGTGTCCAGATGTTTTACTGTGCAGATGTACTCTCCAGAATGGTCTGCTGTCACATTTGGGACGACAAGTGTAGCTGATCCAGTGTTACTGTGCAGGTCTATGTCAGTTCCATTGTGAAGGTTTGTGTTGGAAATATTTTTTTTCCACACAATCAGAGCTGGAGGGAAACTTTCAACACTGCAGGTCAGATTGAGAACATCTCCCTCTTTAACAGTTGTATTCCCAATGATCTGAGGTTTCCTTTTATCTGTGGAGGACATTCATATGGTTTATTTAAGGAAGGAGGAAATAACACTGACATGTGACCATTTTACGAGGTACCCACGTAAACAGTTTGTGCACAGATGTGTGGACGTTAACCTGCAATGAAAGAAAGCTGTGGATGGCAGCACCGCTAATGTTAACAAACTAATCTGACACTTGGCAGAAATTTCAGTCCAATAGAAAAGGATACCTTTATTGTCATTATACAGGATCTACAATGAGATTGGAGGGCCACTCCTGTGCAGTGCCATGCAATACAAAGTCAAACTCTCTAAAATAAAAATATAATAATATAATATAATCTAAAAATATACAGAAAATAAAACACAATGTATAAAATATACAAAAAATGTATAAAAATATATACATAAAATAAAATGTATTAAAATACAGAAAATAAGAGAACGTATAAAAATATATACGTTGTAAAAAAGTAAAATAAGTGTATACATATAATAATGAAGATGGTGAGTATTGCACTTGGTGAGTGAATATTGCACTATTGAATGAATACTGGATATTACACAATATAGGAGTGATGGATATTGTTCAGTGTGAATAATTTAATATTGCACAGAGATGTGGGTATTGCACAGTTAGAGTGGGTGAGTGTGAGAGTTCAGGGTGGTGATTGCTCTTGCGAAGAAACTGTTCTTAAGTCTTTTTGTTCTGGCTTTGATGCACCTGTAGCTCCTGCCAGATGGCAGCAGGTCAGACAGTTCAAAGCCAGGGTGTGAGCTGTCCTTGTCCACTGTGTCTTTCAAAGAATTTGTTTGTTTTTCTGTTTGAAACCAAAAAGGTTGTGTACTTACACAGCACTGTTACGTTGGCTTTCTCCTTCAGGGTACTGTCCATGTATTTGCCCGTACAGATGTAAAGTCCAGAATGTTCTGCTGTCACATTTAGGATGACAAGTTCAGCTGATCCAGTTCCATTGTGCAGGTTTGTGTTAGAGCCAAGTTGTTTCCACACAATCAGAGCTGGAGGGACACTTTCAACACTGCAGGTCAGATTCAGGACATCTCCCTCTTTAACAGTTGTATTCCCAGTGATCTGAGGTTTCCTTGAATCTGTGGAGAACATTTCAGTAGTTTATGTAAAATAAGGAAAGATGGAAAAAAAAAACTTTATTAATTGTTAAAAATGAACTTAGTAAAACAGACTGATGACAAATTAAAGGACCTTGGATAACTGACCAATACAGAGAGTGTTTGCAATAACTGGATATACTTCCTGTAATCATGGAAGCATATCCAATTATTTATATACATAGTAGATATGTGGGGACTGGCAGTGTCTACTTACAAGTCACAGTCACATTGACATAAGAAGTTAAAGTTGTGTCCAGATGTGTTGCTGTACAGACGTACTGTCCAGAATTTCCTCCTGTCACATTATGAATGATAAGAGTAGCTGATCCTGTGTGTTTGTGCAGGTCAGTTCCATGATGAAGGTTTGTGTTAGAGTCAATTTTCTTCCACACAATCAGAGCTGGAGGGACACTTTCAACACTGCAGGTCAGATTCAGGACATCTCCCTCTTTAACAGTTGTATTCCCAATGATCCGAGGTATTCTAGAAACTGAGGAACAGATTTCATTAGTTTATTCAAACCAAGGGAGGATGAAATACTGAAATAATAATCATAATAATGTTACAAAATAGTAATTAATAACAGAAAACTTGAAACCTTCACCCCATACAGTGTCAGGATCCAATAACTGATTTGTGTTGGGGCATGTTGCTGGCTGGCTTGTTTGGGGTTTATGTTTCCCTAATAGTCTCTGCTACGGTCATTAAAACACTAAAAGAGGGAACATCTTTTAGAAGTCTGGTGTTTCATCTACCTGAGACTTTTAGAAATGTGTTTTACTTAAAGTTGACACCCTGCCAGGTTTCTACAATTGTGTGTATTTCTGGAGTTTAGATTCCAAATGTTTAGTACTGTCTACTCACAGGTCACAGTCACACTGAGGCGTACAGCCACAACTGTGTCCAGATGTTTTACTGTGCAGATGTACTCTCCAGAATGGTCTGCTCTCACATTTGTGATGACAAGTGTAGCTGATCCAGTGTTACTGTGCAGGTCTATGTCAGTTCCATTGTGAAGGTTTGTGTTGGAAATATTTTTTTTCCACACAATCAGAGCTGGAGGGAAACTTTCAACACTGCAGGTCAGATTGAGAACATCTCCCTCTTTAACAGTTGTATTTCCAACGATCTGAGGTTTCCTTTTATCTGTGGAGCATATTCCTATGGTTTATTTAAGGAAGGAGGAAATAACACTGGCATATGTGCAATCAGGTTCTGCACAAATATTGCACACATTAAACTGCGGGTTAAGGAGGAGGTTGATGCATTGCTGTTTATTGGGTTAACTTAAATTGTCTTCAAAATTTCTCCCAGCCAATCATTATAAGAAATCAGGCTATGTGTCACTTAGGGACAATATTGGATCTGAACAGTCAGCAGTGGCTGGAGTTCAGTGTTCTTCTGGCATTTGCAAATTTAGGCTTTTCACCTCTTTGTATCTGTAATTAATTTTTTTTCACACAATACGAGCTGGAGTGAAACTTTAAACACTGCAGGTCAGATTAAAAAGATCTTCCTCCTTAAACGTTGTATTCCCAGTGATCTGAAGTCTCCCTGTATCTGTGGAACACATTTCAGCAATTTATTTAAGATAAGGAGACAGAACACAACTATTAAACAAAAATTTTTTAAGATAAATTCACAAAAAGCTGAACTACTGACCATACAGTGAGTAATTCCAGTAACTTTATAATTCTGTGAGGGGGCTTTTTAACTGGTTGGAACAGTTTTGTTTTATTCGTCCCTTGTAGGGCTCTTCAATATATTCATCAATACACCAAAAGCAGAAATATCTTATGGTGATAAATACTGGTGTCTCATCCATACACTTAGTTTTCAGAAGACACTTTATATTAATTATTTCTATTAATTTAATCATCTCTATCTATCTTTATGCAATAACAGTTGAATCCCAATTACACAGTATACTTTGCAGCACTTGATAAAGTCTTTAAAGCAAATTATGACCACTTACAAAGTATATACAATCATATGATGTACATTTCAGACTCAAGAAGATTAGTTTGTATACTTACAGGTCACGGCCACATCAGTATATAAATCCACTGTAGAGTCCAGATGTTTTGCTGTACAGACATACAGTCCAGAACTTTCTGCTGTCACATTTGGGATGACAAGTGTAGCTGATCCAGTGTCATTGTGCAGCTCAGTGTAAGCTCCACTGTGAAGGTTTGTGTTTGAACTCAATTTTTTCCACACAATAACAGCTGTTTGAAAATGTTCAACACTGCAGGTCAAATTCAGAACATCCCCCTCCTTAACAGTTGTGTTCCCACTGATCTGAGGTTTCAGGTTATCTGTGGAGCACATTTAAATGGTTTATTTAAAATGAGGAGGGAGAAAATAACACATATGACAATCCTACCAGGAAAATATGCAATTCAGTACAGTAGTATTTCTGTACAAATATGTAATATGATTAATAACAGCAAACTAATTAATCTGTTTTGTGTTTAATTTGTTTACAATTCAAAAAGCCACAAATGTCAATGGAATTTAAAGGTCAACTTGCTTATTGCATAGTATCATTAGAGGTTTTATCTTGAATAAACACACAAAATTTATAAGAATTTGTTAAACCAATAAATATATTATTTATCAGTAATGTCCTTTGTATCAATCAGTCTAAAGTGTTGTGGCTCTCTTTGAACAGAAAGTTGTTTTTCTGTTTAAGAGCACAAAGTTGTGTACTTACCCCTCACTGTTACGTTGACTTTCTCTTTGAGGGTGTTGTTCATATATTTAGCTGTACAGACGTACAGTCCAGAATGTTCTGTTGTTGCATTCAGGATGACAAGTTTTGCTGATCCAGTGTCATTGTGCAGGGTTGTGTCTGAACTAAGTTTAGACCAGATAATCAGAGATGGAGGGAAACTTTCAACACTGCAGGTCAGATTCAGTGTCTCATGCTCCCTTAATGTTGTGACACCAGTGATCTGAACGTCCTTCAAATCTATGAGACAAAAAGAGAAATTACACATTCCTTCCTGCCATTTGTTAAAAAAAAAAAACACTGTAAAATTCAACAGGCTAGAGAGCATTTTAGATTGTAAGGTACTCACAGTTCACACTCAAAGTTGAAGTCTCTTGTGTAGTCGTTTCATCTGTAAAACTGATCTTACAGGTGACACTGGTGTTGTGGTGTTTAGCTGACGGGTCAAAGGTCAAAGCTGAGATGTGCATCTGTGTGAAAGCAGTCAGATACTCAGTCTTGAAATCTGTGCTGTTTCCTGTAACGTGCGATTCATTCCCTCCTGCTCCTCTCCATGTCCAGGTGATTTCAGGTACAGATCCAGAGCAGAGACCAGGAGCAGTGCAGGTCAGTGTGGCCTGCTGTCCCTCTGTCAGCGTGGGAATCTGTACCGTGGGCTTCTGTTTAAGGCCTGCTGGGAGAACACTACATTAGTGGAATCAAGTGAACTTCTTTTTGTTAAACACTGAATGTTTAAGTCTTCAAGTATGTTTGTGTTTCAATATGCTTATTTTTGGTCTAGCTTTTCATACCTTTTACAGCAACAGTTACTCTAGGAGAAAATGAAAATCCATCTTGTTTCCCGTTCATTTCACCATTAACTCTGAGGTGATACGATCCAGAATCCGACTGTTTGAGATCATTAATGATGATGCTGCAGTTGTTCTGACTCACATCAGGCTCCAAAAGCGACACTCGTTCTTCAAACCCAGACTGAACATTAATGTTGCTCTTAGTGTGAAATATCATGAGAGGATAACGACATGTTGGTTCAGATGCTTCACATTTATACCACACTATATGCTGAGGTTTAAAGCCAGCAGCAGTCCTGAAAGAACACGGGATCACAACACAGAGTCCAGCCTCTGCTCTTAGTTCCTCCTTATTAAGAGTTACACAGTATCCTCTGTCACAGTGCTGTTGTCCCCAGGCTGAGGTACCTGTTAATGCAAAGGAGATAATAAAAATGATGGTCTTGAGTTGTAGACAGAATAATTTTACCCATTTCTGTGCTTAAAGTATATATGACTTATAAGAGATTTATTTAAAAAAACATACAAGGCAACAGATGCCAAAAATTATGATACATTCCTGGTGAGAATAAATATTTATAATCTGAATATATTTCAAGAAAAAAAGGTTTATATACAAATGTTTAAAGATTTTTTAATAGTGGCGGAAAAAGAAGATACAAACCTGTGTCTGCACTGCTGTCAGGTAGAGAAAAAAGCAGCGTTGCCGAGATGAGAACAAACATCCTGATCTGATGCTCAGTATGTTCCGTCTCTTCCTCCACAGGACAAACTTTAATCCAGTAATTAAAGTAAACATGCAGAAAATCCACAAAGCGCACAGTTAAAATCACTTTTTCTCCATAAAGTGTGTCACGTGTTCTGTTATTTTGTAGGTGTGATGTGTACACGCTTTATCAAAGACTGTGACTCTCCAACTGCTCTAAAGTTTTTCTTTAGTTAAGTATGTCACAGGACAGCTTTATGTCATCTCTATCAGTGCATTATGGTCTTTAATGCATCCAATCCTTTGCCCAGCACAGTCAAGTCATACAGCAGTGAGACATATGCAAGGAAAAAGATATTTTTGAAAACGCATTAAACAGTTTTACCTCTTGTTCTTCTTCACTCTTCTCTCCACACTGATCTCTGCTGACTTTCCCATATGAAGTTTCTCTTCCTCAGATTTTTTCTTTATATTTGTTCCTTCTTTTTGCGCTGTGATTTTGAGAAGTTTCTCAGGATAGCACTGACCTTTTCAGGCTGGCTTTCACAAAGTTATTATCTTACATCACACTCTGCATGTTATATATTTTATCGCAAAACCTTCATCGTTCATCAAGTGATTGATTAAATAATTATTTAAATAACTTTTTTTTAATCACTTTGAAAGCACACCACTCATACAGCATCACTGTATTTCCTAAAAGGTTCAAAAATGAAATCTCGCACTCAGCATTTCCCATTTAAACAGGATACATATTGCATCTCTGCAAACACTTCTGCATATTGGACTTTTTATATATTTTTACATATTTATATTGTGCAATATCTCTACTGTTCTTAGAGACTGCTGCACAATCTTATTTTAATGCCATGTAAGCACCATGTCCCATGAACCACAGGATTGAGGACCCCAGTGCAGGACACTGGTCACGGATCTAAACTGAAATAACTCAGCTTTATTGCTGGAACACAGGACAGAACTGGACAGGGCCAGCAGCATAAATTAGAAAACACACTTAATAACTTCACTCGGACAGAGAGGCACACAGCGGGGAAAATCAGGACAAAGTGAAAACGCAGACAATATATACACACAGCAGGTAAAGGGCAAATGTGAAACAGCTGGCAGGGAAACACAGGAAGCAAAACTAAACCGAATGTGCCTGGTTGTTGTTCTTTTATACTCATGTATAAGCACTTGACAGCAGCATGATGGATGTAGCATTAGAATCAATAAAGTTTGTTGTATCAGTCAAAATAAATATTCTGACCTCATGATGGTGCCAGACTTAACAAAGATATTACAATGCATTCCAGAGCAGTGTGCCCTACAACCTATACCAGAAACTGAACTTCCCGAAGTTATTTCTTAACCTGGAATTTAAGGAAATGCAAGTCTTAAGTTGCAGAAAAAGATCCGGTACTGTGGTTATTTTTATCGTGAACACATGTTGCTTTCACAAAAAGAGTAGAGTTTCTTTAGCAACATGTCTTCTCCTCTCCTGCCAAGTTTAAATGATGTGTCTGATTCATTTTCTCACTCATACCTATTCATTTGTGGTTAGTATTAGCAATATTAATTTCTCATCTGACTTAATTTTGCTCAGATCAGTTAATCACAGTGGCAACTATAGGGAAAATGTATGTAGATAAGGGAATTAGCACAACAGTTATTTTAATATTAAAGTTTGTTTTTAATTTTTCATCCCTACACTAAGATACAAAATATTTAAAATTTAAAATGTGCCCATAAAGCATGGAGGACTTTAACATTTAAATGAACTTGCTTGTGCTGCACCGCTCATACTGCAGCAGAGGTGCATGTTCACTTTTCACCAGGCAAAAACGGGCAAAATAAACAAGCCATCAGTGCAGCTCACACTCCCATGACAGACCATATTATCTATAGTACATGAGTTGTAATGTGCTGCAGATGGTTTACTCTGCCTATTGCTGAGTGCAGAGAATGGGCACCTCTCGTGCACTCTCTGTGGCTTTGGATGGTTGACGCCAGGTACTTAAACTCATCCACCTCCACTACTTATACTCCTTGCATCTTTACCTTTCCACCCGTCTCCTTCTCATTCACTCAGCTGTATTCTGTCTCGCTTTCACTCCCCTTCACTGGCATCTGTTGTCCATGACTCTAACATATTATGGCTGGAGGTGTTTGCAGCAGGAAATGTGATTTGGAGGCAGCTTCGCTACAAACAGACTTGGATTGAATGATTTATCTTCAATTTACCAGCAGGAAAAAAAAAGTATATTCACACACTTTCAAATGTATGTGAGCAGAAAATGTCAGTGTGTGCCCCCTGGAAACTGAAACATACATCAAGAAAAAAGCTAAGCAGGAAATAATCCACTATGATGTCATTAGCTCAAAAGCTATTGAGCAAGATTTTAAGATATGAAATAGGCATTTGAAATGTAGTCATCATACTGTTGTAGATAATTCAGAGCTCACATTTTCATCCCTGTAACATTCGGTTCATTAACATTTGCCCAAAATGAGAACCACAGAGTGACCTAGCCCAAGTGAATTTTGGAGTGTACATCTCATTGGCAGCAAGTTGCAAGTCAAGCCCCTAATTTTATACATAAATGTCATAATAATGGCTGTAACTAACTTCAATATTGAAACACTAACACAGGAGAAAGAATTTGCATATCGCCTACTGTGACAGGTACAGGTGTGAAATTGTGTGGAGTGAAAACTGTTCAAAGGGCAATCATTCAGATACAAAATGACAAAAATAATCAGTTCATCACATCAAGCCACTACATCTAATGAAATCAAACAATATTTATCCCCAATCACTCCACAATAAAACATTCCTTAAATCTCATCTATCACTGGCATTGGAATACACTGCCTCATATTTTCCTTCCTCCTTTTCTGGTGCACAGTGTATCATCTCCGTAGCCAACGTTTCACCTTCCTCGCCATCTTCCCGTTCTTCTTTGACTGCTTTCCTGATTTCAGCATACTCCGTCTTAGTGCTTTCCTGCCTCCTTGCTGCCTCCCCGGCACGTTTTCTTTTCAACAGGGAAAAATCAATACTGGCATACACAACTTCTTTCGTCCCACTGTTGGAGTTCAGGGTCTGGTTGTTTTTTAATGCTTGACCATTGTATACCTGTTAGGTACAAAGTAAATAATATGAGTCATTTGGCTGCAGCAAGCCCAGCATTGTTCATACTATCCATGTATTTACAATCTATCATGCTTCTTATATGGATGGTCTGAACTTAACCTTCAATTACTGCAATTCTGTTTGATTTATGAATATATTTTTAAATCACGGCTATGAAAGAAGATGTGGGGCTGACTGTGACAGAAACTTGAGATACTGTAGGTTCTTCATTTGCTTGTTTTCTCTCTCCATCTCTGTCCCTTTCTGCATTGTGCTGGATTAGGGAGTACACCTGTGAGTTACTGGGTGGCAAGATAGATATAAGAGCTGACTGTGTGTGTGTGTGTGTGTGTGTATCTTATATCTGGTTTTATCTGGTTATGAAGAATTGTTACTGTTATATAATTAGGAAATTTAGGACTAGCTGCTATTAATGTTGATGGATAGGACTGTGTGTGTGTGTGTGTGTGTGTGTGTGTGTGTGTGTGTGTGTGTGTGTGTGTGCATCCCCCTCCTATGGCCCGTGCAATGTCCTCTTTTAGGCCTTTATTGCTGTTTGTTATAGATGCAGTGCTTAGGCCACAGTAATTTCTTTTGTTCAAGGTTGTAAATAGATTGTTTACTTTTAATATGCAGTTTTTTAATAAAGTTATATTTACTTTTGAATCCATATCCCTTACCAAGGTAAGTTTTTAAACCTGCAAAATATTTTACTGTTAGTGTTTCAAGTCTTAGATTTCCTGGGGGTGAAATTCCCCTAGGTGGCAGTGTTACAAAGATGTATGTATCCCTGACTGCACTGCAACATAAGCTTCAGCTCTTTGTAAGCTGATTTTTATGCATGAAGTAGTGCGAAATGGGTGGCACAGCGGTGTGAAGGTTAGCACTATCCCTTCACAGCAGGAAAGTTCTAGGTTTTAAGTTCATAAAATTATATAAAACACTTAAAGTATAAGAGAATATAACATTTTAGACATTTGTACAGAAACTCATATTTTTACTGTTATATTACAAAAGCCAAATCAGCATAAATACCTGTGGGTTGTCCTGATGTGTCACCATCAAAAAAGTGTCATTATAATTTCCCGAGCTCTTCATGTTTTTTCTGTAGAAAAGTGCATTTTAAAAGAAACAATTTTATCTTCATGTTCATCTGCAAAGAAACTCTAATAATTATTACAAAAATTAATTCTGTACCTGTAGCACTTTTTAGTTGAACAACAAACTATTGATGAAAGAACTACACCAATCAAAAATGCTATGATGATTTCTAAAAATTGCAGCCTAAAACCTGATGACTTCTCTGTAGGAAACAACATGAAAAAAAAAGTTAATGTCCACATTGTTTTGAATTATATAAAGTACATGCAATAGCTTGTCGATTGATTATCAAATTACATAGGCCATAGGTAATATAGGTTAAAAAAAATGTGTTTTTAAAAATGCCAAGTGGTTAAAGGTTTTAGTGAAAGTGTTTAAATAATAAAATATATATATATATATATATATATATATATATATATATATATATACATATATATATACCCTCTTTTTTGGACAAGTTTTGACGGATCAGTAGGATCTCTCTTCTTCCCCATTTCCATTGTTGCTGACACATTCAACAGTGGTGTTGCCATGGTTTTTAACAGGTAAACTGATTGCGCTGTTGACTGTGTGATTTGACACAGTGGTAATGACAGAGTACTCGCTGTGGTGTTTCAGCAGTGGCCATTTGATGGTAGGTAAAGGAAACGCTTCACTGATACACACACACGTCAAACCCTCTGACTGAAGCACACATCCAGAGCCATCGAGGATCTTTGAAAACCCTTTAAAAAATAATCAGAATCATAAAACAAGGGAAACCTGCAAGCTATGATGTGAATATGAAGAGTCAACATAATTGCCATCTTACTTACAAGTCACAGTCACATTGACATATGAAGTCACAGTTGTGTCCAGATACTTTGATGTACAGATGTACTCTCCAGAGTGTTGTGCTGTGACATTATGTATCACAAGTGCAGCTGATCCAATGTCATTGTGCGAGTCAGTATGAGTTCCATTGTGAAGGTTTGTATTAGAGCTAAGATTTTTCCACGCAATAAGAGATGGAGGGAAACTTTCAACACAGCAGGTCAGATTGAGAGCATCTCCCTCCTTAACAGTTGTATTCCCGATGATCTGAGGTGCCCTATTATCTGTGGAGGACATTTCAGCGGTTTATTTAAGGTGGGATAAAATAACAGGCATATAATAATTCAATCAGAAAAGTGCGGAAATACATTAACATGCAGGGAAAGAAGGCTGATGATGCTAACACTGCTAATGTTAACCGTAACCTAATCTGACAATGTTTGTTTAAAATGCAAAATGGCAAAAATGTCATGAGAATTTAAAATTAAATTTGGTCACTGTAAAATATCACAACAGGTTTCAAATGAACAGCTAGCCCAACCTCTTGCCCTACGACAGCTGGGATAGGCTCCAGTCCCCACCACACAATCAAAGATGGAGGGAAACCCTCTTTTCACACTTGTATAGCCAATGATTTTAGCTTTTTGTGAAAAAATTAATAAAAAGTGCAAAATCATGTTGTTTCCTTTTCTGGCTTTCCTGGAACAGCAGAGTTGATACTGATGATTCAAAAGATTTTAGAAAAAAAAATAATTTAAAAACATATCTGAGATTGTACTCACAGTTCACAGCTATAGTCAAAGTCTCCTCGGTAGTTGTTTCACCTGTGAAGGTGATCTTACAGGTGACATTGGTGTTGTGGTGCTTAGCTGAAGGGTTAAATGTCAAAAGTGAGATGTGTCCCTGTGTGACCAGAGTCAGATTCTTGAAAGCAGTGCTGTTTCCTATAATGAGAGATTCAGTCCCTCCTGCTCCTCTCCATGTCCAGGTGATGTCAGGCACAGATCCAGAGCAGAGACCAGGAGCAGTGCAGGTCAGTGTGGCCTGCTGTCCCTCTGTCAGTGTGGGAATCTGTACCGTGGGCTTCTGAGTAAGACCTAATTTAAACACAGTGCAATAGTGGAACCAGGTTACGCAGTGGAATAAGTGAACCAAAAAATTCCTCAACTACTTAAATTTGGACATAAATGATGTTTCATCATTTATGATTCACTGGCACAAAACTAAACAAAACACAAAATGTGTTTTTGCACAATACTTTTGTTTTTTGATGTACGTTTTCATACCTTTAACAGAGACAGTTACTCTTGGATTGAATGTAAATTGATCTTGTTTTCCATTGACAAAACCAGTCACTCTCAGCTTATACGATCCAGAGTCAGACTTTTTGAGATCATTAATGATGATGCTGCAGTGCAGTAAAGTGACACTCGTCCTTCAAATCCAGACTGATGTTTTATGTCTGTGTTCTTGTTGCTGTGAAATATTATGTCAGCATCACTACAATATCTTTTAGATGCTTCACATTTGAACCAAACTAGATCTTTGGGTGTGAAGCCAGCAGCAGTCCTGAAAGAGCACGGGATCACAACACAGAGTCCAGCCTCTGCTTGTAGGTTCTGCTTACTAAAAATAACACAGGATTTTTTACAGTCCTGTCTCCCCACAGTTCTGCCTGTTAATGAAAGCAGAACAGAAGCAATAAACATGGTGTTTAATTAAATAAGCTGCTTTTACACAACAGTCAGAATTTTAATAATTTTGCACCCTAAAATATGAGATAACAAAAGCTTTACTTAAATAACACACAAGTCAAGAGTATTGTTTTAAAAATTATGACAAATTCGAGGTGAAAAATAAATGGTTTCACATACAAATAATTCCTATTATACATATTTAATATCAGCAGAATTGCAAAATTGCAGAGAAGATTCAAACCTTTGTTAGCATTGCTGCTCACAGAGAAAAGCAGAGTTGCCCAGATGAGAACAAACATCCTGATTTGATCCTGGACACATTCAGTCTCTCCCTTCACAAAATTTCATGCAGATGCAGTAAACACGCACAAATTAAAAACAAAAGAGTGTCCACAGGTAATATCACATATCTTATCAAAGGATGTCACAGATTTTGTTAATAGTGGCATGTAAAAACATTGCTTTTTACCAGAGCAGCTTTATGTCAGCTGTATCATTTAATTAATACACCAACTATAACAAATGTAGACCAGCTTCAAGTAGTCTACCCAGTTTTTTTTTCTAGCAGAGATACCTTTTACCGCAGTGCCACATATACAGAAAGTTGATATTTATAGTTGTAAAAGATAAAGGTTTTTTTTTTTTTTTTACCTTTTTCTGCCTTTCTTCTTCAGTCTTCTCTCCACACTGATCTCTGCTGACTGCCCTTTATCGCCTCTCTTGTCTTCCTTCTTGTTGCTGCAAGATTTCAGGAAGTTTCCCAGCACACATCTGAATTTTACTGAGTAAGATTAGCTTCTATAAAAGCACTGTGTATGTATACACACAGGTGCTGGTCATAAAAATTAGAACGAGCAGCTTCTTTTAATTTTGATGATTATAACCGACAACTAATGAAAACCCCAAATTTAGTATTCCAGAAAATTAGACTATTACTTAAGACCAATACAAAAAAGGATTTTTAGAACTGTTGGCCAACTGAAAAGTATGAACATGAAAAGTATGAGCATGTACAGCACTCAGTACTTAGTTGGGGCTCCTTTTGCCTGGGTTACTGCAGCAATGCAGCGTGGCATGGAGTCGATTACTCTGTGGCACTGCTCAGGTGTTATGAGAGCCCAGGTTGCTCTGATAGTGTCCTTCAACTCTTCTGAATTGTTGGGTCTGGTGTATCACATCTTCCTCTTCACAATAGCCCATAGATTTTCTATGGGGTTAAGGTCAGGCGAGTTTGCTGGCCAATTAAGAACAGGGATGCATGGTCCTTAAAGCAGGTACTGGTAGCTTTGGCATTGTGTGCAGGTGCCAAGTCCTGTTGGAAAATGAAATCTGCATCTCCATAAAGTTGGTCAGCAGCAGGAAGCATGAAGTGCTCTAAAACTTCCTGGTAGATGGCTGCATTGACCTTGGACCTCAGAAAACACAGTGGACCAACACCAGCAGATGACATGGCACCCCAAACCATCACTGACTGTGGAAACTTTACACTGGACCTCAAGCAACGTGGATTCTGTGCCTCTCCTTTCTTCCTCCAGACTCTGGGACCTTGATCTCCAAAGGAAATGCGACATTGACTTTGATCAGAGAACATAACTTTGGAGCACTCAGCAGCAGTCCAGTCCTTTTTGTCTTTAGCCCAGGTGAGATGCTTCTGACGCCGTCTCTTGTTCAAGAGTGGCTTGACACGAGGACTGTAACAGCTGAAACCCATGTCTGCATACGTCTGTGCGTGGTGGTTCTTGAAGCACTGACTCCAGCTGCAGTCCACTCTTTGTGAATCTCCGCCACATTTTTGAATGGCTTTTGTTTCACAATCCTCTCCAGGGTGTGGTTATCCCTATTGCTTGGACACTTTTTTCTACCACAACTTTTCCTTCCCTTTGCCTCTCTATTAATGTGCTTGGACACAGAGCTCTGTGAACAGCCAGCCTCTTTAGCAATGACCTTTTGTCCTTGTGCAAGGTGTCAAAGGTCGTCTTTTGGACAACTGTCAAGTCAGCAGTTTTCCCCATGATGATGTAGCCTACAGAACTAGACTGAGAGACCATTTAAAGGCCTTTGCAGGTGTTTGGAGTTAATTAGCTGATATTGAACCTTTTCACAATATTCTAATTTTCTGAGATACTGAATTTGGGATTTTTATTAGTTGTCAGTTATAATCAGAAATAAACATTTGAAATATATCAGTCTGTGTGTAATGAATGAATATAATATACAAGTTTCACTCTTTGAATAGAATTACTGAAATAAATCAACTTTTTCATGATATTCTAATTTTATGACCAGCACCTGTATTCTATCATAAAACATATAACATTAAGTAATGAAAAAAGAAAATTATTTTATTTAGATCCTCCGTGGCAGCAACTTTGCAGTGAAGTATTAGTTCTTTTTTGATCCATCCATCCATCCATCCATCCATCCTCCTCTTCTGCTTTTCCTGTTCCAGGTTCAGCGGGTACGTAGGTGGGTGGCTATCCCAGCTGTCACAGGGCGCGGGGCAGGGTTGCCAGCCTGCCGCAGGACTAACACAGAGAGACAGACAACCATTCACACTCACATTCACATGTATGGCTAATTAAGAGTCACAGTTATTAACCTAACCTCACTAATTGCATGTCCAATTAGAAGCCAATTGAATCTAATAATAGATGAAATTCAGTGTTGAGGCTGTCATTTTCAGCATGTATGTGGATGTTAAAATCACCCAATATAATTATTTTATTTGAACTGAACTAAATCAGTTAAAAAGTCTGAGAAATCAGACAGAAATTCTGAGCAAGGACCAGGTGGACAATGGATATTAACAAATAGCAGTAATCCACATTTAACTGTTTTAAAATCTGCTGGGGAAGAGCTAATGGTGGCTAACATACCTTGGTCCACACACTACAGGGCCTGGCTAGCTCCAAGATTTTACAGGGTGTGGAGCCAGGTCTCCAGTTCACTGAGCCTGGCCTCCAAACCCTATATTTAGTACAAGTAGTACAAGTGGTGTGGGGCAAAAGAAAAGAATAGGAATTGGAGGAGGTGGAGGTCACTTACTAAATAAGATTTGCGGTTTGATCCCTGCCTGCCCCAGTTTGCATGCCAAAGTATCCTTTGGCAAGTTGCTCTATGATGCAGAGTATGAATGTAAATGTTTGATGGAAAGCACGTAAGCTTAGAAAGAAATGCTTGTGTGAATGAAGCATCTTGTGTAAAGTGCTTTGAGTGCTCAACATAGGAAGAAAAACGCTAAGAACCAGTCCGTTTACCATTACTTCATGTTGCAGAGTTCTCTTTACACCTTTTTAAGTACATTAAAAAAAAGTTGCATTTAAAAGGAGACCACAGCATTTCTAATTCCTGTTTTATCTTATTAAATAATAAGCATATTCAGGAAACTAAAATGACAACCAAAATTAGCAACATGTACAGTAAATTTATGGTCCAGAAAGGGGCTTTCACATCCTCTTTTGGGCTGACAGTGTGAATACACCCAGAAAGTGAGTTTTCTGTGTTTAGCTGTTTGTTTGACCTACCAGTGTATGATGAATGTCTTTGTAATTGTGTCTTTATTTCGAACATGTTCATATAATACAATATGTTTTTCATGTCGGCAAAATGATTACCAGCCACATATGATGTCCAGCTGGGCTCCAATGCTCATGAAGTTTGGAGGTCTGTAGTGATTGACTCTGCAGAAAGTTGGTGACCTCTGTGCACTATGCACCTCAGCATCCTCTGACCCTGCTCTGGCATTTCATGTGGCCGACTCACTTCATGGCTGATATACTGTCATTCCCAATTGCTGGGGAATATTTAGTAGTGAGGAAAAAGGTAGAGGCTATAAGATCATCTTCAAGCAACCTAATGTTCCTGTGACTAGTTTTACATATTATCAGACACTTAACCCTAGCACACTAAACGTGAACTATTCAGCTGTAAAGATCAAGTTTAATTTTTACAATTTTTGCAAGTGCACATGAACAGAAACACTGCTGTCAAAGCTGTTAAATTATATTTCACCTGCGTTATTTGACTTCTTTTTTTGCTGGCTCAAGGATCCTTGGACATGTTTTCTTAAAAATAAATAAACAAATAGGTGACTTGGTGGTTAGCTTCACAGCAAAAAGGTCCTCGGTTTGAATCCACCTTGACTGGTACCTTACTGGGTGAAGTTTGCATGTTCTTCTTGTTTGTGTGGGTTTTCTGTGAGCATTCTGGGTTTAAATGTAGAGCATAGATCACTGTGGTGGTTACATCTTGGGATGTATAGACACTCTCCAGTGTCTTAATAAAGGTTTTAACTAACTCTTCACTAAGGCAGGGAATTTTATTCAAAAATTGTATTATAAGGACATAATGACAATGGGTTAAGGAAATTTTGTCCAAATATCATCCCTGAATGTATGAGATAATGAATTTGCATAGTCGCTGCTGTAGTACGTAGAGGTATGAAGTTCAAAGCGCAGTGGAAATGATCCAAAACTCATTGTTCTTACAAGGAATTACGGAAATTTTCAGTTCACCATAACAATACATCACATCTGATGAGATCAAAGAATTTTTATCCCAGGCAACTCCACAATTAAACATTCCTCAAATTTCATTGATTATATCATTCACAGTGGAGTACACTGCCTCAACTCCTTCATCCTTTTGTGGTTCACAGCGTTTCATCTCTAACTCCATGACGACGTTCTCTTCTTGGCCCTCCAATATTTCCCTTCCCCTCCCAACATCATTTTCCTGTTCTTCTCTCACTGCTTTCTTAATTTCAGCATACTCCGTCTTTGTGCTCTCTTGCCTCCTTCTTGCACCCCTGGCACTGTTTCTATTTAACAGGGAAAAATCAATGTTGGCGTACTCCACTTCTTTTGGCTCACTGTTGGAGTTCAGGGTCTGATTGCCCCGTAATACCTGAACACAATATACCTGTTAGGTAGAAAGAAGATGATATGAGTCATTCATGTCTATCTGGTATACATACAGTATCAGTTAAAAGTATGGACACACTCACCCATTCATATCAATGGGTGAGTTATTTCCAAATTTTTTGACTGGTACATTTTTTCAGGCTTCATGCAGTTATTTTTATCAGTTATTTTTTATGGTCTGATAATCAGCTTAATGCAATCCATTAAAATATACTTCAGTTTCTCTTTTAAATCTTGACTATTAAAGATGTGACAGAAATTTGAGATACTACATATTCTCAGCTACAATTCATGGTAAGCCTCATAAGCATACAATTAATGTAGCATGGATTTGCACTTCTGTGAGTTGACCAACTTCATGCCTCAACATCAGTGACTGTGTCTGTTTACCCTTCTGTCGGTTTCAAGTTTGCATGTCTTAGTCTCAGTGCTATAATCCTGTCTTATTTTGATTTTGATGTTTTAGTGTTTTCCCAACTTCTAATTGAAATGGTGAACAGTAACCTTCATTCAAATGCCTAAAATACTATCACATTTTATAAAACATTCTTGAATACAGGAAATATTCAAAACTCACAAATATATATAAAAGGTTGTAAATATGTAAAATAAGATATACATGGAATAATTTAAATGAGTTACAGTGTCACTATTTTACTAAAAAACAAAGTTATAATTATAATTAACAAAAATATATTTTTGTTGATTAGCTTTAGGTCCTGAAAAACTTTGCTTAGCTTTGATTGGTCAACTTATTTGGTGAACACACAGCATTAGAGTATAAATGTGCATTCCTGTGATTTCTGACTGTGGTTCTTGTCCATGGTGTTGATCAACAGCTGGAATTATGCTGTTGATATGATTGATTATTGCTACATGTTATTATCTTTGCATTTACTGTGTGTGTGTGTGTGAGAGAGAGAGAGAGAGAGAGGGAAGAGCTCTGTGTGTTCTGGTCCAACATGGCAGAAAGGGACAAAATAAATGCCCTGGGGTCCATCACAGAGGTGTTACACATGTGGATACATAACTGAACAAGAATTCCTCTGTTATACAGTCTGCAATGTTTTTATGCAATGTTATTTTTTTTTTTGACATTTTCAAAACTTGCATAATGGCCATTCATTCTTCTGCTAAAGCATCTATTTTAATTGAGTTTGTTTTAAACTTGGCAGAGAATCTTGACAGGGTGCCTATAAAAGGAACCAATTAATTAATAATATTAATATTAATCCTAATATTAATCCCACCCACTGTTTTGAAAATTGCAGAACCTTGGAGCAGGATGTGCTCCTTTGTGTGAACTTATAAAGTAAAACACCAAAAAGTAAAATATGGACACTTCAGTATTTTAAACATTTGTGTAGAAACGCATGTTTTGACACTATATTTGAAGAAAAAAAAAAAGACAAATGAACATAAATACCAGATTATCATCTTGACGTGTCAGCATCTCCAAAGTCTCATCTGATTTTCCAGAGCTTTTGTCGTTTTTTCTGGAGGAAAAAGATAGAGAAACAAATTTATGTTTAGTTTTGATTTATAATCATTTCAAGAGTGAATGCTTTACCTGTAGCACCTTTTGGCTAAACAACAAATGCTTGATGTAAGAAGTATCCCAGTCAAAACGGCAATGATGATTTTTAGGTATTCCAGCCTAAAAACTGCTGATGGACCTGCAAAAGAAAACAAAAAAAAGGTTCACGTCCATGTTATTTTAAATATATACAGTTCGTGCAAAAGCTTGTTTGCTGAGTGTGTAATTAAAAGGCTGCACTGATAAACGTGGTACAAAAAAAAATGTGTAGTTGGAGAAAGTTACCATTTTTTTCTGCCAAGTTTCTTTTGATTGGGAGGTTTTCTTTTGCTTCCCCATTTCCGTTGTTGCTGATACATTCAGCAGAGTTGTTGCCATGGTTTTTTGAAGTTACTCTGACTGTGCTGTTGACTGTGTGGTTTGTCACAGTGGTAATGACGGAGTACTCAGTGTGGTTCTCGAGTAGCACGCTCATTCGATGGTGGGTAAAGGAGACCCTTCATACTGATACACACACAGGTCAAATCCTCTGACTGAAGCACACATCCGGAGCCATTGAGGATCTTTGAAAACCCTGCAAACAATAATCAGAATCAAGAAATCAAGAAATAAATAAAACATGGGAAGGTGCGCTTTTAGTGTAATGTATGACCCTCGGATTCAAGATTTGTGTCGTCTACTTACATGTCACGATCACATTGACGTATGACTTCACACTTGTATCCAGATG
>JAMQGT020014117.1:0-30347 GCA_024447675.2 Pterophyllum scalare
CTTCTCCAGCTACTAATACACTTTATTGCATCTTTTAATTTAACAGTTTAGACTGGAAACCAGAAGAGTGAGAGTAAACCAAACTGCTAAAGGTCCTTAGATTTCTTGTACAGTGGAAGTGCTGAGTGTCTGCGGGTTTCCCTTTCACATTAATGGTAATTTGATCTCTTTGTAATATGGAAATATTTATTAATACAATCATGCGATAGCGAACATTTCAGTCTTCATTTATTCAGCCGATGTAACAGTGATTAACATCGACCCTGCTGCGTTTTCTGCTACTACAAAACAATGCAGCAGTGCTAACAGTGTAACCATACACATACACTATATTACCAAAAAGATTCGCTTACCATCCAATCACTTCCACTGCAAGGTGTATAAACCAAGCACCTAGGCATGCAGACTGCTTCTCACAAAATATTGCCCAGAAATGGGTACGATTCACTGAGCTCCTGAGAGCGACCCATTCTTTCAGCAATGTTTGTAGAAGCAGTCTCGCATGCCTAGGTGCTTGGTTTATACACCTGTGGCCATGGAAGTGATTGGATGGGTGAGCGAATACTTTTGGTAATATAGTGTATGTGTATGGTTACACTGTTAGCACTGCTGCATTGTTTTGTAGTAGCAGGAAAACACAGCAGGGTTGATGTTAATCACTGTTACATCAGCTGAGAATAAATAAAAGTTGAAATGTTCACTATGGCATTTAAAATTGTATTAATAAATATTTTCATATTACAAAGAGATCAAATTACCATTAATGTGAAAGGGAAACCCACAGAGAATTAACACTCTCAGCACTTCCACTCAGATCTAAGGAGCATTTTACAGTTTGGTTTACTCTCACTGCTCTCAGAACAGTTTCCAGTCTAAACTGTTTAAATTAAAAGATGCAATAAAGTGTATTAGTAGCTGGAGAAGCAATAAAACAAGCAGCTAGTGGAATATTTAACAGCTTAATAGCCAGAGAGTTTCCTCAGAATTAATTATCAAACTCCAGAAAAAGTAGTATTTTGCTGTAAGTTGACTTTAAAGGCTGCGTTTTAATCATTTTACCTTCCCTTCATGTGGGTAAACAAAATAAAACATTAAAATACATTTTTATTACCATTTTTACAGTGTAAGACATGTTGAAGATTAGCATAATATTGCACACCAAATGCTTTTTCCAATGACAGTTATCCTGCAAATGTCAGCTCGCGAGAAAAAAAAAAGAAAAGAAAAAAGTTAAACTGTTATTACGGCTGAAAAATTAAAGGTAAATGTCAAAACTTTAGTTGTACTGAATGCTATAAAGAAAAAGAAGAAAAGCTGACAGAAAGAAACACAAAAGATTTACAAACCAAATCAGATGAAAAACGCAAGGTCGTCAGCTTGCGTAAAAGGCTGAATCAAGAGCAACATAAGAAGGCATTCGCTTTCCCCTTGAGTGCATCTGCTGTCCCCCGAATTCCCCGGGAAAGCTACTCTGACATTAAATGGAGAGAAATTTCATTTGAGGATACGCCCGCCCTGCTCTATCTCCTCCTCTACGTTTAGCTCAGATAGCATTTATACCAGCAAGGCTGGCATTGTTGTCACCAGGTGAGTCTGTCTGTGCGCGTCACCATGGGAAAATGGGGTCCTGGTGATGCCTACTCCAACACAAAGGCAGCTTTAAGCACTTTCACTGGTGTTTATACATCTGTCTGTGAAAAGCTGTTTTTCTTTTTCTTTTTTTTTTACTGCAATAATATCATGCAAAAATAGTTCTTCCTGAGGTCCACAAAAAAAGCAGATGGGTGCAGGGTGGGATCAAAATGATGATTGACTCTGGAGATGGGTGTGGTCTGACTACTGGAAGTAAAGCATGCCTTCCCACTTTAACCCCAGTCCACATTCCTGTAGCCCCCCCCCCCCCAATAAAGCATCTTCATTCAGTGGACATCTGAACATGATCCCAGCTCTATTATTTAAAAGCATTCTTTTTAACCCTTTAGTGTTTGAGCTGGAGATATTTACTTGCTTTGCTGCCATTTTCTTGCTTCCATTTCTAACAATGAAAAGCTTTGGGTGAAGAAAAGCTCGAAGATGAAGCAACCCAGAACTTTTGATTGGCAGTGCTAATCTGCCAGCATGCACAGGGTGGTATGTCTGACTGTGGAGCTTAGCACTACATCAGATTTCCTGTAATGCCAGTGACGTGGTTGTCCTCCACCTGACAGCTCATCTGCTGCAGGTTGAACACCTGTCACACTTCACTGTCTGTCAGAGAAGTTGACGGCCAACCAGCTGGTGGCCAAACTGCCCTTCAGGGCAAGTTTACACAGTTTGAAAGGTAGTGACCAGCAGAAACAGAATGACTCAGCTGGAGGAGCAGCATTTGCTGAAAATGCTCAAAGTGAGTCGAGCTATAATTCTATGTTTTTCAGAGGCAGTGTTCCTCAGATATTTGCTTGACTTTATTCAAAGGGAGCATTTTTTTATAAACATATATTCACTTTTTAAAAATCCATATTAGGGCTGCTAGAGAAAGACCTGGTCCTTCTGAATAAGATCCTGGACATCTGGCCTATTTTTGAACTTCTGAAATAATTTCAGCACATAAAAGGAAAAAAACAAAACAAAAAACCACTGGAATGACATTGAAAATTAAAAAAAATCTCTTGTAAAGCCCTCACTGAAATGTCCTTTTGGGTTAGTACATGTAGGGAAAATTCAATTTTATATATTTATGTTATTTATATATGGTTAAAATAACACATTTTTCTCAAAAATATTGTGATTGATAAAATTTCGGCGATAGATACTAATACAAATTATAAAAAAATTTCTATCAAAAACAGTAGAACTATGTTACACTATGACATACTACTATATCTGTGACATACTATTCTTTTGTATCACAGTTCTGTTTTGTTCATATAATAATCTTTTCATCAACCACCTTCTGGCGCAGTTTGTAAATGGTATTTGGACGTCACTGCTCTCTCTATATATTGTCTTTTTTTTTTAAAATAAAAATTGAACTGATGACAGCTTATAGCTGAAATACACTGGTATTGTCCATTGATAATTATTAATAAGCATACTTATCAGTAAGAGGAGATACTTTGTCTTCTCAAGACCGAGCCTATACGGGTTTAAGATTCAGAGTTGAGTACGCTGCATCTTTGTAACACATTAACAAAGGGAAAAAGTAAAATGACTGCAAATAGGGGGAAAATGCAAAAAGTCTCCCGGTGAACTTCGAACTTACCAGGTATCACTTTAAATGCATGAAGATGCTTTGCTTTCTATTTTAAACCATCCCTTTCGCATTTGTCAGACAAACGGTTAGCAGCCTCCGTGGGACATAACATCCGATCACATCTTACTGTAGCATCTGTTTTCTGCTCTGTTTGTTAATGCAGAAGGTATTTTTAGCTCCACATATTCAACAGCACACACTTCTCCAGAGATTTAAAATTGAGACAAACAGACAAGCCGACAACAGAACAAAATAGCATGACACAGCAGTGGCACTGCAACACCAAGGGTGCTGTCAACCACCATCTATCCTCCAGCTACCCAGTGGACATCACACTTACCACAAGGCTTCTCTGAATGCACCTTAGCCTTTTATGCAGAGCAGATAACTCAGAAAAATCAGCATTTAGGCATGAGCACGAGCTTTGATACAAATGTTTGGCCCTGTGACAGCAGAAACACTTTTAGTGCACTGCAGCACAACTTGCTGCGACGTTAAAACGGAGAAAGACCATTTGTCAAAGTGCGTCCCACCAGAAATCCCTAACGTGACGTCGCTTCTGAGGAGACTAGACTTTGAAACTTGCCCACAGGAGAAACGGTGACCTCTGAATCAGCAAAAAATGCCCTCACATCTACACAACCTCTGCTTAAAAGACTTCAAATCCAGCTCTCATACATAAGAAGGACGCAATTTGGTCTGTAGTTACTATGTCCAAATGATCCGTGTCATCCAAGTGTCATGCATGAACATGAAAGCTATTTTATTTGCCTCGAGGCTTGCAGATTAAAATTGCAGTGGTGCAAAATGACAAACCAAGGGTTGTGCCTTCGGGGTATGAGCCACTTCCTACTCTTGTAGGTTTCACTTAATGCAGAACAAAAAGCCCGGGGTAGCCACCATCACAGAGGGAATAATACCATAAACATGCCTAATCCCTTCAAATAAACATAAGACGTAGCAGGGCGGCTGCAGAGAGAAACAACATATTTAACTTGTTTTATAGCAAATTATAATTACATTAGCATCAAAGTTCAGGAAGAAGAGGCTGAATTGAGGTTATTTTGTTAAACGTTCTGATCCCTACCTCAAATATAAAACTGATACTCAAATACTGGATAGCTCACCTGCTCATGGTAATAAAAATATATATATATATGGAACATGAACATATGCAACTTGTGATGAAACCTTTTTAAACCATTATTTAATAAGCAAGAGTGTCCTGGGGAAAGATGGCTAGCGGTAACCCAGTGTATTCTTTCTGATGGCAGAGAGAAACTGGAGCTCCTGGAAAACTGCTGAACTTCTAAGGGTCACAACCCACACAACTGATACTTGAATGCAAGTAAGGAAACTTGATGTAACCACTGAAGGAAATAACTAACTTCGGAAATCCTCTTCAGCATCCTTGCTAGTACTATTCAGTAATCTGGAATGTGACAATAGACAGCAGAATTCACACTTTCCCATAAACGTACTATCTGATAATCATACCGAGAGTACCTATGAACCACACAAGGGCTATGTCCAGACAATGGCAGGAAACAGGGCCCTTTGGCGCATTCAGGAATGTTCATGATGTAGACACAGCAAGTCTGCGCTATACTCAAGAATTTGCATCGCAAAGCAGGAAATACATATTGTTTCCA
This sequence comes from Pterophyllum scalare, assembly GCA_024447675.2. Lineage (NCBI taxonomy): Eukaryota > Metazoa > Chordata > Actinopteri > Cichliformes > Cichlidae > Pterophyllum > Pterophyllum scalare. The sequence goes on from JAMQGT020014117.1 coordinate 4,885, forward strand.
CTCTGTCTCTACACTTCCCGTCTCAGTTAATGGGTCCCAAACAGCAGTATCAAGAGAAACAGCAGAGCATACACCTCAGAAACTTCAGGACGTTCCATGCTCTACACACACATCCCTAATTTTACCTCTTGACGCAACCTCTTCTCTGATGACAATGGCAGGAACGAAAGGCAGTAGGGAGGGATGTTTTTTGGAGGCATGGAGGGGGCTGGGGGGTGCATTGTACCTCGTTTCCTTGAGTGGTGCAGCAGAGATTGCTGAGAGCCAGCTGGGACGAGTGAACAAGAGGAGCAACATCCGTACAGAGCATCCAAGGTCTCGAGATTTCCCGCCGGGAGATGACCACGTGTCCGGAGCCCAAACCGCAAGAGAGACGGAGGGAAAGATGTTGCATTGTTCTCCTCTCTCCTCCTCCTCCCTCTTGATCCCCCCCCCCACCACCACCACCATTAGTGAGACGGATTAACTCCAAGAGCTGCTCGTGTAGAGTGTGTCTGGCTCTCTGTATGCTGATACACTGCATCAATTAGACTTTTTGTTATTCAGAGTGACAGGCGAAGGCAGATGCGCTCTACAACAGCACAACCAGGACAATTGGCCTGAAACTGGAGAATTTACTTAAGCATGAGCGCCCCAATTGCTCAGTTCACCAAACAGACTAAAGCCCGAATAAGGCAATTAAAGACTGAACTGTGCATATCGCAACACACACAATACCAGACAACATGCCTGTGAAGGGCACACCCTGAGAGTGCTCCAGAGTCCTCATAGGGGTGACCCTCCTTTTCCAGCCACCACAGGGAGAGAGCAGTGATTAAAAATAAAAGTTTGGTTTGGAGTTGGAGGTGAAGGACGTGATGGAGAGGGAACTGCAGCAGCTTTAGCTGCACCGGTTTGGACCTACATCTCCTGCAGCTCTGGGACTGATGTTTACTCAGAGATGACAAATGATATGATGGCTTGGAGACCTGACAGGGTTGACATTTTAAAGTGAGCTCCTGCCGAGGCTGGTCTAGTGGGAGTCTGGCTGCAGTGCAGGAGGTGTCAGAAGGGAACATGTTTGACACAACATTTGGATCAATATCACTGAACAGAAAGCACCCTGTGATGCAGGTACTGTAATCAGGAAAGCAGCAAACCACAAATTAAAAGTGGCAGAAACTTGCCTGCTATAGACTGGACTGACCCTCCCTGTGCACGTTTTATTACAGCATTATGGAAAAAACAAATTATCAGTGGTGTACATGATTTTCTGGTTCTTTGAAGGATATTAGACTAAAAGAGCATAAAAATCTAATTTACCACAAATAGTAATAAAATGCAGAGAATTAATATAATTTTTTTTTTTATTTTCACTGCTGAAAAAGTCTAGTTGTTGTTGTTGATTAGATGGAAACCAGAACATCAGAGACGTAGCAGCTCATCAAGCTCACGTCCGTCACAATTCACAGGTTACTGCCCACAAAACAACAAATATGATCTTGACCTTGACCACAATTTTGGTTGAAGCCACATTAAGTGATCACTGTGTAAGGGCTTCAATAAAATCTGCCCAATAGTCTACTGGGCCTATCCCACCTCCGATATTACCCTAGCTACTCCTACATATTTTGTATATATTTAATTGTCTATTTTCTGATAAACAATTTATTCAATAATTTCAGGATATAATTAGCTACAACAAAGCCTTCCTGAAACATCTACCAGCTTTAAATTCTCATTCATTGTACCTAAAATGTCCAATTACACACACACGCACCCACTATTTTCTTAGCTGACAAAAATAATCCTTGCGAAACTGGGTTGATAATTGCTGTCCTGTTTACAGTGTCAGGCTGAACTGCTGTGAACAAAACAAGCCAATTATTCTGAATCCATTTTTGATTTTTTTTCTTGAGAACACACAGGATGTGAGCCCTGCTAATAAGCCGCTCTTTCATAACTCTAACACCCCAGACCAAGAGAACACAAGTTAGAACAGGATCTGTGTGCTGAGTAACATAATGATGGCGGTTGTAATCACTGGGGTTTGGAGCTGCATTTATCCTGATGCAAGAGGATCAAGATTGGGGCGCCTTAAAGGAGCAATTCTTTAGCACATAGCCTTGTTCCTATAGGTGTGAAGTAACATCAACAACTGAGGAAATTGATGCACATACTGTATAAATAGTTTTAGGATGGATTACACTCAAACAATATCCCTCAAATATCTCCCGCTGATGCTGATCTGAAAAATAATGAAGCAATCAGTGCAACCACTCAGCATGCTAATTACCAGTGCTAGCCCGGGACAGCCACCAGCAGCTTCTCAGAGTGTGTGTGTGTGTGTGTGTGTGTGTGTCAGTTTTGAAAATGCTTTCCAGGAGAAAAATGTCTCACCAATACACCAATAGACATTAAATTACCAGAGGATGAGGTGCTTTGGTTTGCCTGTGCCCTTATTCATGGCTGATTTAATGAACAGGTAAACAGCAGAGGAACAAGCCGGACTCTGCATTGTTTGGATGATATCTGCAACACCCCCCCCACACACACACATACCCCCGGCTCACAGAGTCAGCAGTGTTTATTATGAATGAACAAGTGGTTAAAAACAAGGGATGGAGCAAGAACTGAGAGCTTTTGTGGGTGATTTGTTCGGTAAGCTTCAGACAGTTTATGATTAAATGATAAACCACAGATGGTCCACGCCCCTTAGTTCTTACATGAAACAGGTGAGAAAATGATGAGTGTTTTAAAAAACGATCGCTTTTTTCCATCAGATAATTACATGGGATTATCATAAATCTTAAGTCTCCCACCGGAGGGACAAATTACAGGAAAACTAACATGAAACCAAAAACTGGTGTACACTTCAGAAGTAACTGGAGGAATGAGCAAGATTTTTTAAATTTAAAACAAACAAAAATCACAGGTGTGAGAGCAAGACTACAGATACTGCAATATATTTTTATTTAAAGTATAATACATTTGTGATTAAACTGTGTACCTAAAGTTTTGTTTGTTGTTGAGCTAGGACCCAAAAGATGGACATACAGTATCTGACAAGCTTAGTTTGGAGTGACAGCTTAGTAACATTCATCTAACACTGCACATAACGTTATGTACTACAGTTGTGGTCATAAGTTTACATATAGTCATCATGGGAATGAATGTCATAACAATTTTGGGCTTTTAATGATTTATTTGAATAAAGCGGTGGCTGGGGTTCAGGAGGTCGAGCAGGTCATCTACATTGGAAGGGTAGTGGTTCGATGCCTGGCTGCTCCAGTCTGCACGCCAAAGTATCCTTGGGCAAGATACTAAACCCCGAGCTCCCATTGAGTTTATCAGGGTGTGTTGTGTGTGGAAAGCACTTAGATGCAGAAAGTGCTCGTATGAATGTGTGTGTGAATGAGACATGATGTTAAAAGCGCTTTGAGTGCTCAGATACGGTAGAAACGCACTATCTAAGAAACAGTCCATTTACCATTTACCGTCAGTTCAAACAACTGTACGTAAGTACAAGTTTAAACGGATGTATCGCCAGAACAAGAAAGAAGCCCCTGCTCCACAATCGACACCTTCAAGCTCGACTGAAATTTGCAGCTGTCCATTTGGACAGGCCGCATGCCATCGGGTGAAAGGTTTTCAGGTCAGATGAGACAAAGACTGAACTATTTGGCCACAATGACAAGAGGTATGTTTGAAGGAGTAAAGGTAAGGCGTTGAAACATAAGAACTAGCTATATAACTATATAACTATATATATATAGCTATATAACTATAAGTACTAGCTGTCAAGCATGGCGATCACCAGAGCATCATGCTCTGGGGCTGTTTTGCTGCCAGTGGTGCTGGTACTCTGCACAAAGTGGATGGAATAATGATTCTTCAGCTGCACCTCCAATCAACAGCTATTAGTATTAAAACAGGACAATGATCCCAAAAACACACCAAAGCTGGTTTTGGAATGGATAAAGCAGGCTAACATTAAGTTGCTGGAATGGCCTTCCCAAAGCCCCGACCTCAACGCTATTGCAAATTTGTGGACTTCGCTTAAACGCCAGGTCCAGGCTGACATAGGAACCCTAAACAGAGCTGACTTATACTTTTCTTAGTGGTCTCCCACCCACAAGATTCAGCACAACACATCTGAAGGCATCACCTTCAGCTTCAGGATCTTTTGACATCCAGTTCCCACCATTTTACAGACCGATCAATTAATTAAGTAAACTGTTACTAAAATGTAACTTCACACCATTTTTTGGTTTGATAAATATGCTGCATTCAGCTAAAACTAGCACTGCTAGTGTAACATTGAGTGTACTGGCTTACTCTCCATTTTACAGTTTTGTCAGATGTCATTCATTCACTCCTTAACATTTCCCTTAAAAATATTATGAGGGCTGAATATTGTGGGACATACCCTAATTTACCATCAAGAAGGTGCTTGTGTTCTGCTCTCTGCAGTGTTAAACCTAAATATATGAATTTTACAGTAAGCTGTAAAGTCTCACATTCAAGCATCAGTATATATTTATCTTTATATGTACACAACTATCAAAATAACTTGTGATAAACTCATTTGAAGATCAGTGAACGAAATGACTCATCCCCATCTTGGATCGCTGCTCACGGTTCATATTTAATTTTTGGCAGAAAACTCCTGGGCTTACCAATGACCAGAACGGGAAAAGGAACCAGAGCAAAAAAAAAAGAAAACTGTTCCAGACAAAATGAATGTCAATAGCATTCCAATGGCCTGTTTACTGCTATCGTAGTTAAATGTCAAATGGTCTGCCCCACAGGGAGACAGAGCTGGCTGGGAGAGAATTTGTAGGTATCTCCATGTCTCTGCCTCCATCGTTCTGCTGCTTCTCTGTGATGCTGGACATGGGACAATATGGCGGCATGAGCAGTAGCATCTATTATTACTTGAAGAGTGAGGAATGGAGTGAGCACCCAGGGGAAGGCAGAGGTGGCAGCCAAACCTCACGGTCATTATTTTAGGAGTTGCTGTGGTGACAGTTCTGCAGGAGATGAATTGTGTACCACAGATGACAAAGCTTTGTTTGTGTCTCAATTTAAAGGGCCATTCCAGTGGTGTATGCACATTGTTTTTGTTGATAACTACACAATACGGCTAACCACAGTGCAAAACATGCAAACCAAAGCGTGAATTTTGTCTACATCCCAGACATTCATTGGAGTCCATAAATCTTTTTCTTTCTTTTTTAAGCCGTGGAAGTTGGCATCAGCAATATCAGCAATGCAAGCAGTGAATGGATGTCATGTGTGCTTTGGGGTGTAAAAACAAAAAAATTATACCAGGTGGATAGAAAAGAGGATGAGTAAGCACACAATCCAGCTTTTATGACCTGGAAGACATGAGTGAACTGAATTACTTGACAACCCTCCCACATGAGCCAGTTACCCTCTAAGGCTGGGATTATGTTTTGTACACAGACAGCTGCAAAGACCACAGGTGCTTTGTTATTCTTGTTATAATACTTTGTCCTTATTATGCTCTTTGCCATGCTAAATATGTTACAGTACAACTGTGTGGTCACAAAAAAAAAAAATGAAGAGCATGCACGCGTCCACATGTCTAATCACGACTCTCACATACTTGTGGATACAGAAAGTATCCACTTCACTCTACCAATGCAGAATGGCTACAAATCATTGTCAATGGACACTTGATCAAAGTTGAGCATGGCCTCAACTATGTTCAGCAGTGCAAAGGTGCAGTGACGCTTCAACCATCAAATGCTTCAATAGTCGCACACAACAAAGAAGCCCAAGCATGATGCTGGTGAGGCCTAGAGCAGCAGTGATCTGGCAACAACGCAGCTGCCCACACTTTGCTATTTTATGACGTTGTTGTTAGAAGTAACTGTAGCGCAACACTGGCATTACAGGGCTAGGACCATAGACTGTGTATAAAAGATTATGTAGTAACTTCCTGGTCTGAAAAGTGAAGCCAACGTGCCAATGACTTGAACATGCATTTTTTTTTCCCCCACCAATGACAGTTAAATGGTTGCAGTGGTTCCTGACTTTATGGACTCCATTGCTAGATTCAAGTCTTATTGAAAAAAGTCACTCAGTTTGAGGCATCAGAACAGGACTTCATTAACCAGCGGGTGACAGCACAGAGGCTACCATCTTTAGATACAGTCTATAGGTGCTGTCACTACTTCCATGACAGTGACTTCCTGGAAAAACACAGAAACAGTGCACACTGTGCTCGATTACACAATGCTAGCAACTTATAAAAAAGTTGAAAGAGTCATGTAAAACTGTGTTTGTGCAACTCACTTCAAATAAAATACTAGTGCACATCCACAAGCAGTTAGCATTATGCAATCACTTCCAGACTTAGTGCATAAGGCAATACTTTAAAGTTCATTTGATGTTAATGGAACAGATGCTTGCAATTCTGAGGGATTCAAATACATTAATTTCTAAAGGAATTCTGGGATATGCTTTATAACTCTTGGATTATTCTTATTAGCATACTGTTGTTATCTGTAATTACACATGCTGCCTAATAAGCCAATATGGAGATCTCAGGATTATAAAATTGTGAAGCCTAAATGTACAAAAAAAAAAACATGCACGTGATCCTGTAAGAGTGCATTATGCAGAGGAAATGAGAAAAATCTGGTTATTACAGCAGTAGCAGATGCGTAAACTCTCATTACACTGCTGAAAGGGAGCAGAAAAATAACTGCAGTTACTACAGCATGTTTGACATATCGAGCTGCAGTGTGTTTACAGCACAAACAGCCCACGGAGCGATCAGTGAGTCCAATTTATTTGCAGCTTCTGACAAACCCAAAACGTCAAGTCATCCCTTCTCCCCAAAAGACACTCACACAGTCCTCTTGGGCAAGGGAGGAGAGGGGGTGAGAGCAGGGGAGTCGTTCCAGCAGCTTCAGCAGCAGTTTCATTTGGTTTCATGCTGCCTGTCATTCAAAGAACTCCTATTCTGTATATGAGATAATCTGGCTGTGTGCGTGGATTGGCGAGTCAGTGGTCCCGGGCCCTAAATTTATCAGGGTGTAAACAAGGAAAACAGTTCAATTTTTGAGCGCCTTGTTTGTAAAAACAAAAAGCCAAATGTCTGCTCAGCTACTGTCCAGTCAGATTTTGTTGTGAAGTTGCTCCTTTCTGCTGCCAATCCTGCCACCCCAGCATCAATGTCCTCCCTGCATGGTAAAGCCACAGTCTCCATGGTGATATACCCCACACCGCTACCAGCATCACAAGCACATTCACAAACAAACACACACAAAACAAGCAAAATCCCACTGTGTCAATTGTCAGCTTTTTTTTTTTTTTTTTTTTAACATGCCGTTCTGTGTATAGTAATTAATTTGCGGGGCTGCCTCTCTCCATCTTTCTCTGTATTAATGCTGTCTCAGATTACCAGGCAGCTTTCGGCCCTCCTGAAGACACAAATCTCTGAGCCTGGCGAGGGAGACGAGGGGGACAATGAAGGGAAACTGTATGAGCTGCTCTCTCTAATTGTGGGTGACAAGTGCTGATGGTTTCATATTTGAGGAGTTCTCCCAGAGGTGGTTAATGATTAGTTATGAAATGTCAGCTCCTGTGACACCTTTGGTGAAGAAGACATCAGAAGCACCAACTGGCAAGCTAACTGTTGCCAGTTGGTACAGTTAGCTGACATCCATCCATCCATCCATCCATCCATCCAGCCATCCATCCAGCTATCCACTTTGGGCTGGAGCCTATCCCAGGTGCTATGGCCCGAGAGGCAGGATACACCCTGGACAGGTCGCAGAGACACAGACAACCCCACCATTTCAACCATTACATTTATTATTTTTAACTACAACTTTAATAGTTATTCATTTCGTTATGCTGACAAATTTTTCAATTTTTTTGCGTATCTATAGTTTTGCTCATATTTTAACTGTCAGCTAACTGTCTAAATCATTTACAGTGTGATTCGTTTTCTCTTGATGCCCAGTACTGTGAAAAAGCCTTGAGCCACCTCTCATTTATTTATAAGTAGGAGGACTTTCCAGACTTTCTCCTAATGTCTTTTCAAAGTGCTCATGAGCAAGAGCTCTCCAGGCTTTCTGAAGGTCCATTTTCAGTCCAGTCCTTGTACCTGACCATTTTCAGAGGAATTTATTTTTTGTTTGGTAAGCCACTCAACACTGACCTATGAATCACTCAGTCATGGAAAAGACACTAAGTCAATGGACAAACCACCATTGTCTCTGTACATAACAAGCAAAGAACCAATTTTAAATGGAATCTTTAGGTACTTTGTTACCAACAGCGTGTCGCATAATTTGTTGACAGCTCTTTTGTTGAATCTATGAAAAATGCCAACAATGACACAGTTTAACAGACATAAAAATAGTATTTTTGTCCCAACAAGGTGATTCCCAAAGAGCTATTAGCTGAAAACCTGGCAGATCTCAACATGGTGTGCAAGAAGTTCAAGCTCGTTAGAACTGTACAAACTCAGCTTTTGGCTTATCTACTGTATTTCTATGTATTTCCACTGTATTTCTAGTTTATTCAGCCACCCTTTCCAGTGGTTGATCCACAGCCAAAACTTAACAGTTCATTCCTGGCTCATTGTTAAACAATTTTAACTCCTTATGCAGACTTTTATCAGAGTATTAGAACAGTTTATTAACTTTTTGACTGGTACTGACTAGTATTACTCATCTGTTTTAATGTTTTTTGTCTTTTACTTAACCATTACTTTTTGTTAACTGTTACATTTCTACTGAAACTTGTTCGGGTTCACATTTTTCCGATCAGCTGATCTAATGTTTTCACTTACTGCTTAGTTACTGCAAATGTACCCCCTGGGGTACTTGTATGCCAAGTTGGAAATCACTGATATAACCTTTAAGAGTTTCTTGGAAAGAAATCTTTCCTGTTCTTTTGTTATGAAGCACAATCTGACATAAAGTGCACTCTGTTACACTCTAACAAATCCTCCTCCTATTCCTATCTCCTATATATTTCCTGTTACCTCATGCGACCTTGCTCCGGACTTGGCTCTCACTTTGCAAGGCACTGTATACAAAGAACATCAGTTCTGCCACTCTTCAGCCCTTCAATCAGACTCTCCAGCAGCCATGAAATGAGCTATATGGGGCACGGTCAGGGCATAGAAAGAAAGCAATGGTTTTATATACTCTGGAGCTTTTCTTTTCCTGGCTCCCTTCGCTTTGATGCAGACAGCTTGAACAAGGATAGTGTAAGTGCTGGTCTTGGCAGGTGATTGCAAACACAGAGACTGTGTATTTGGACAAGGAAATGCTTTGATTTGCAGAGCAGCAAGAGCAAAGTAAAGATGACCAAGCATTTAAGACAAGACAGGGGAGTTGTTCCCCCTCATCACCTCAATCCACAGGAACAATTAGCAGCTGACAGTGACACAGGAGCCCAGTAATAAGCTCTAGCATGGTGGTGGTGGGGGGAGACACCTCATTCCCAAGCATATGGTGCCACTTTAATCTGCAGCCTCTGTCAGATGAGTCTGGCTGGTAGACAAGGTTTCTTTTAACCGATTACATGCTCAAAAGGCTCAGGCGAAGAGAAGTAAAGGAACACAATGCAAGAAACTGGACGCATGGACAGAGTCTGAGACAGATTTGCAATTTCCAAATGAGAGGATCTTCATGCTTTCTGCAAGAAGTTCAGAGCTGCTTTTACAAATATCCAAATTCAAGAAGTTGCCAAGGAAACTAGAAACTACAGCCTCTAGTTTGTTTGGGTTTTTTTTTTTTTACATGATGGAAAAGCACTTTCCTGAGCGAGAAGCTGCGATTTGCTTCCTTGTTATCTAGGTTCACAACCTGCCATCCATTAGAGGCTCTGAGTAATCCTCATAGGTGAGCCCAGCTTCAGACCTGGTAATCACTGAGCTGACACCTTCTAATATTGTCACCCTCCATCACATGACCCCCAGAGGCTAGCAGGCTAGGTATTGCAGGGGTAACATGCAGCTCCCCCAGAACTTCTCATAATCCTATTAGCCCCAGTCATCTGAAATGCATTAAAAACATGTGCTGATTGATCCTAAACCGCAAACCTTCTGTGTCTTGATCACAGCAGAGAACCTCTCGATGTTTTAATTTTCACATGTGGGTTTATCAAAGTGGCATCTTTCTTCTGTGTCTAGTTAATTTTTTTATGTGACAAGGCAGTTTGATTAAAGTGACTCTCAGATGTTACCAAACACAAAAAAAAAAACGCTCTTCAAACAGGATGCTGTGAGAAGAAAACATGCTGAGCAACTGCAAAGGTCTTGACTTTGGAAAAAAATAATAAAACAGTCCTACAGACTGCAGGGGTAAAGAACAGAGTTAAGCCCAGCCTTATGACTTCCTTATTCAAAATGCCCAACATGCACGATTTCTTACCCTTGCACAGAGCATTTTGTATATGTCCAAAGCAAGAGCTTTGTTAAAGCAGCTAAAATACAGATTTCTGCTGACATTATAGAAAACACAAACAAGACACTGGACACTTAGGTAGTCATACCTTACTTTTACTGATTTCACTGTCATGCTCAAGAGATCAGTTTGAGATGATCTGAGCTTTGTGACATGGCGTGTCATCCTGCTGGAAGCAACTATCAGAAGATTGGTACATACGGGGATCAACGACGACACTCAGGCAGGCTGTTGCGTTTAAATGTTTCCTAATTGGCACTAAGGGGCCTAAAGTGTGCCAAGAAAATATCCTCCACGCCATTACACCATCACCACCAACAGCCAGAAGCACTGATACAAGGCAGGATGCCCCCATGCTTTTATGTTGTTATGCCAAATTCTGACCCTACCATCTGAATATTGCAGCAGAATTTGAGACCCATCAGACCCGACAACATTTTTCTCATTTTCTGTTGTCCAAGTTTCCTGTTCTTACCCGATAGGAGTGGCACCCAGTGTGGGCCTGTGCCACTGTAGCCCATGTGCTTTAAGGTTTAATGTGTTGTGCGTTCCATATTGGACTTCTATTTTTCTACCCCCTGCTGGATGTTTGAAAGAATGCAGGTTTAGGTAACTCCAGCACTGGCTTCACATTTCAGACCCAAAAGCTACGTCCATCTTTTACATACAGATTCTGTGACGTAACACCAACTACTTTATGGTAGCAGCAGCAACCACCCAAACCAGACGCTTTGTGTACACGCACAAGTTTCTGATTCAGTTTAAAAAAAAAAACTCTGCTAATATCTCTCGAAGTTACTGTAGTAAAATTATACCTGATCATAAGGGGAACGTGAATCTCTCCAGTAACTGTAGAGATATTTCTCTCAGCACCAAAAACACGACATCATCGTGAAACTCGTTCTTCATATGGGAACCACGAATACCTGAAAAAAATGTTTGTACCAACTCAGCAGGTGCTTATCAAAAATTCTGTTAGTGCTGGACTAAATATCAGGGCATCTTTAGAGTCATTAGGATGCATCTGCTGGGAGCTATTAATGCCTGAGCTAGATCTCATGACAACCCTCACAACAGTGTTGGGTATATTTCAGTCTTGAGCATCGTAGTGGACTGAAAAACAGACCAACATCTTCATCCCTAGAGCCAGTCTGACAGCATGTCTAAAAATAGCACTTTTGCTGTTGAGGATGTTAAACATGCACAGCTATCAAACAATGTTGATCAAGCCATGAGCCCTTAAAGTGCCATCGTGTTGCAGTAGACTGGCTGTGTGGAAAACAAAAGATTTCTGGATTATTCTCTCTGTCTTTTTTCCCCCGTTCAGTGCTAAAAATATGCATTTATGTAGCTTTCAGCGCTCCGGACAGCTATATTCCACATAAAATCCATCACAACCAACACTCAGAAATCCTCTTACACAACACATTTACACCAGCTTTTAACTAAAATAGAACTTATGGACCCTTTCTGCCCCTTGGGTCCCTCTTGGCATAGAGGGTGACCATCAGTGGGTGGAGGTGCAGATTGGAGTGGCATGGCTGCAGCTGGGGAATGCGAGGAATTCCTCTTGTAAACACCTCATGCTCAGACGGTCCCCACACACACTTATCTCCCCGTGCCCATCGCCCCCTTTAATCATTATAATGGCTAGTTATTCATTACCATTCTGTTTGAATTTCCTGTGGACTCTCCTTGCTCTGGGCAGGTAGGTCCGCCGCTACTGCCAGGAACTCAAACCTTTTGTTTACCTGAGGCACCACATGGTGCATTATTCACTTTGATACCCCCCAGTGGGCAAATAGAGCCTGTTCTGGTATTACTGTGTACAGTATACTGGCTTTCAAATGTCAACACATTGAAAGAGAGCGGCTTTTTCTTTCCTTTCTTCTTTCTTTCTTTCTTTATATATTTATTTTAGAAGTCGGGCTGTTTTGCTTAAGCCCGAGCTCTTTCTGGTCCTATGGGAGCACTCTTTACCTGATAAGATCATAATGGGCTCTGGAGTAAACTTTATTTTTCATCTAGGTTGAATAGAGCAGCTTTTGGTTTCTTTTCAGCGTGGCACCTTCCCCTGTAGTTCCTGTTTATGAACCCCCCTCTCAGTTTAATGAAAGTAATTTCCAAAGCGGCTAAGCAGCCTTTGTTAATACTGGATGGCATTTAGAGAGCAGAGGAAAAGAAACACAGGCGCAGGCTGGCTTTCCTTCCTTTGCTAAGGTAAAATCCTGTTTTGGTCACTTGCTGTTCTGTCAGACCGGAGGAAGGCGCGAAGTCCATCTAGAGCACATAATGTGCAGCGTGAGGGGCCCATGGGGGCTGCATTCCAACTCATAGTGTACCATTCTCTACCAGTCATGAGGGACGCTTGCTTACAAGTACAAAAACGGCTCACACCATCATAACCCCATTCCCTTAGAACATTCCCATCAGTTTGACTTTCAGTCTGCAGAAGTCAGAAACCAGATTTTCCTTTCCCAGGAAATTCCCTGATAAGTTTGGGTGAGAGAAGTCTGCCACTCTGGATGGGATAGCTTATATTGATTGTTTTTCGATATTAGTGTTGGCTTTTTGCTGATAAGAGTGCAGCTGTGAATTCTGTTCAGCTACTGGCCACTGAAAATTCCTTCTGAAGTTGACAGATAGGAACAGGGAGGCATTGAAATGACCAACATTGTGACCTTCATCATACGTCACGCATCAGAAACAAGTGACAGGATTTGTGTGTGTGTGTGGGGGGATCCCATTGTTTCCAATTCATGTTTCAACAGGTTTTGAGGCTTTTTACCTTTCAGCAATCACGAGTGACAGAATGGTACGAATGGTATACAGCAAAACAGAGAACAGATGGAAAAATGGGCTAAATTTACTTCGTAATATTTGGTGTTTTAGCAGAGACTGTACATAAAAGATGTACTCTGACATTACCCATTGTGGGCTCTCATTTTGAAGCCCCAATTAGGCCACCGTTATTTTGTTTGTTGAGTCAAGGGACGAAGGATACTAACTGTGAAGTGGGGCTGTGCTGTATCACATCCACGACAACACCTGTATAGAATTTTTATGGGATATAAAAGTGCCATATTGTCACATCACTGGTACAGCAACGCTATGGGTTTAGGTTTCCTAACACCCACAACAAGACAAGCCCGGACATGTGTGACAGAGAGAGCCATGTGTCAGCCTCTGATGACGATTTAGTACCTAAAAAGAGAGCAACTTCAACAACCTCCAACAAAGCACAGTACTTTAAGTACTAAGATTAGACTTAAACTTAACTTTCCTTTTTGATCAAGCTAATGTCAGGACTGGATCAGGTGACCCTGACCCATCCCTTAGGTTTGCTACTATAGACTAGACTGCTGGGGGGGGGGTTCCCATGATGCACTGAGTGCTTCTTTCTATTCGCCTCTTTCTACTCTGTTTATACCCCACTCTGCATTTAATCATTAGTTATTATTAATCTCTGGCTCTCTTCCACAGCATGTCTTTTGTCCTGTCTCTCACTTGTCTCAGCCCCAGTCAGCTGCGGCAGATGACTGCCCCTCAGTGAGCCTGGTTCTGCTGGAGGTTTCTTCCTGTTAAAAGGGAGTTTTTCCTTCCCACTGTTGCCAAATGCTTGCTCATAGGGGGGCTGTTTTGAGTGTTGGGTTTTCTGTGTAATTATTATAGGGTGTTTACAATATAGAGCACCTTGACGGGATGGTTGTGATTTGGCGCTATGCAAATAAAATTGAATTGAATTGAACTGAAACCAGTGCCAAGTGGTTGGTGGGTGAGGGAAATGAGAAGAGAGCAAAGAGCAACAACTGTTTCCAAAACAACAGAACAGTTGATCTACTGAAATGCTGTACAGGTACTTTAGGCTTTTGACAGCTAACTGATCAATTAATTACGCACTTTATGCACTAGATTTGGGATACTTTGACTAAGCTTGATTTGGCTTAAAGTTGACTTCCAACTACATCAATTGAACCATGTCAATTAAGAGCAAAAATGCCGAAAAATAAAAGTCTTGGAGCTTTTGATGCCAAGCTTTAAAGTGAGTGACAGCTTGACATGAATAACTTGACTGTCTTTACATCTACTTATATTAGACAAATGACAAAAACAGTAGTATTACATAAAACTGGTCCCTAAGCATCGGGGACAAAGAATAAATGTCCTCATTAGTGTTAAGTGCTTTGCTCATATGTTCCCTAATACCCATTCATGGTATCACAGCATGTCAGTTCGCCCTGAGGAAGCTGTCAGCCGCAGATGTCAATACCCCTGCTGACCCTGCTCCCTCCCCCAACCATTGCACACATGGCACTGGAGGATTGTCCCCCAGAACAAAGGAGTGGGGGGTTTCTGTGGAGGACGGGAAACCAAACATTCCTGTTACAATGGGGAGAGTGGCCGGCAGGTTCAATAAGCAAACACTTTAAACTGTTCTCTATACAAACCCACTGTTCTTAAACAAAGCTGAACCACCGCACTCCAATGGGCTATTTGGTGATGCAGTTTGTTCTCGATGCCATGGCATTTTAAGAGAGTTTCCTCTATTATCTGCTTTGTTTCTGCCCATGTTGCCTGAGAAATAAAGCACTTGAAGGCCACTTGGGGTTAGAAGACTGGAGGCTTTCTCGGTCTTCCCAAACTTTATCCAAGAAAAAAAAAAACTGGGCCAGGCAATCACTGCAAGCAATCTCTACTCTCTTCAAGAAATCCAGTGAAAACCCTTCAGGGGACGTTTTATTAAGTGGCAATAAACATTCATTTTAAAGGATTTTCAAGACTTTTAAAGGGTAAAACCGCTCAGAAAAAAAAATTCCCCAGTTAAATTATGATTTTCCAGAAAGCTTCCAGCTAACTGACCAACACGAGCTCAACTTCTGATGATGGCATTTCCTTGCCCTCACATCAATATTCACATGATGGCAATGCATTATTGATGCTCTGAGCTGATAGAGTACGAATGAAGATATCTTGCAGTGACCTGTTCTGCAGCACTGACAGTGATTTGGAGCCCAGACCTTCAGTCACCGCTGCTCACAATTGCCTGGATACCCCGAGCAGATTTCAACAAATTGGACGTTCAATACAATCAATAAGCGGAGGTAAGAGCAATCCATAAAACACGCTGCATGTGCAGAGGAGCGAAAGGGTGATGTGTCTGATCTGAAGTAGAGAGAAGATGTAGCCGACTTACCTATTGCACAAGGTGCGCCGTAACGTCGGGCAGCCTACTCGGCGTATCCGAGAGAAATGCAACCCAAAAGCCGCCGTGTCACACTTCACACCATCCAGGCGCACATGATGCCAGCCCCCGTTTAGAAATGTCAAAATCATGAGCTGCAACAAGAAGCCAGTGGAGCCCAAACAGCGGACTGCAGACGCCGACCGTGTCGCTGTGGGTCCCCCGGCCCCTGGGAAGCGGCACTGTGTGTCCACAGGCGCTGGACTACATGCGCAGGGCGCCACCCTTTGCTGGACCTCTGGACCCCTTTGCGACCACCTTTCCTCTCTCAGCCCTGACGCCGTAAATAGCGGAACGTGAAGCAACCCCGTCCCAGCTTCAAGGCAGCGTAAATGCGCGGCCACTGGTAATGAAACTGTGATCCGTGATCTCTCCTTAATGCCTGATGCGCAATTAAGAGGCGCGCAGGACGCCGGTGCCACCCACTACAGGAGGTTCTCGTGGAGAGTGTACGGACAGGGAATTTTAATGAGGGCTGCTGCAGAGTTTCCTCCCTGATCGGAGGGTCGCGCTGAAATCCACTGTCCCAGCAGGAAAACCTTAAAGTTACCTTATAGAAAGAGGACCGAGTGACGCAATGAAACGTCAGTGAAACTGAACTCTTGGCCAATTGCCAGTCAGCAAAGTGGGACATCTGCCCACCTCTGTGGGACACCTGTTGATGGAAAACTGTTTTAAACATCCACACATCCCGGACAGGCCTTCCGTGCAGTGAAACCTGTGAATATTATTTCACAAGTTAATTTCTACAGCACTTTTATCTTTGTCTGTTTCAGCACACAGCTGCAGAGTATATGAGGCATGGGTGGCTGGTTAGTGGATTAAGAAATTATACAAAACAAAGTTAAAAGGAGAGAAAGAAACAGGTGGAAAAAAACAAACCTGATGATTGATTTTTGAGACTTTTAGGCTAAAACTGCATATTAATTATTTTGTGATTTACTGAGATCAAAAATAAACAGCACAGACATGATTTTTGCTTTGAAATTTTTAAATTAAAATATATCATTGGTACATCAATACTGATCCAATGCAGGACTTATTCCTTCCTGCTCCACGTGCATGGGGGACTATGGAAGCTTGTTATCGGCACTTGATTATGTATGTATTTACTGGCAGACCTAAGTCGAAATTTCGAGTTATCTAAAAAAATGTCAATTTTGATACAACCACGTCGTAGGTATTTAATTTATCTTGAATTTGTTTCTAGATGTATTTTGCTTTTTAATTTTTTTGTTCTTTTATTTTCACTGTGCCAATGCTTTTCATTGTTGAAATCATTTTTTAAATTATTGTAATTATTTACTTGTTGATAAACACTTCATTAACTGATCAACAGTGCAGCTATAGATTATGCATGCCTTTCTCCTACATTATGATTTTGGCTAATTTTCTAGCTTTATTAATATTTTTAGTTCTTTTTTATTTTGGCAGTCTTGGTCTTCCATACACCTGGCATTTGGGGTCTTATTTTATGCCCACAATAACTATGCTAGCATATAGTTAATAGTGGCACAAGACTCCTGTAATCCCACACTTCTAAATACCAAATCTGTGGGGAAGCTCCATCTATTATGAGGTTAAACCACTTATTGAACCGAGGCCTCGAACCTCAGCTGGCACCCTGGTATGAAGCAGCACATCACTGTACCGGAGGCCTACACCAACAGAGTAAACAAAATCTGGTGTTTACTGGGCTAGGAGATCAACAGATGATGCAAATGGTCTATAATCAGTGGGAGAGCAAGAACATGTCCATTTGACTAAATCTGTCAGCTACTCTCTAAGTTAATAAGCTGCCTTAGGTGGAACAATTTCTTAATAAATACATAGGTAGGTTTTATTTTGTTGACAAAAAATCATACAATCATAAAGAGGAATATTTGAAAAACCGTAGAAGTCTTGGATCAAATGAAGTGTAAATATGACTTAACCCTAAACAATAAGTAAAGTTATTAAATATATAAGAAATAAAAGCATTTCAGAGACTTGCATTCTGCTGTAGAGAAATCATACCTGAGGCCCGCAATGATGACGCACTACTCCCCTCTACAGGTCAGAGCGTAGCATTGCATGCAATTACAAAACGTGACTCAACATTTTCTGCAGACCTTCATTAAGTCATCCATCACAACCACAGTCTCACAATGCAAGCAGCAGCTGCAGGGCACTCTATGAAAAATGCAGCATTACAAAACAGGTGCTACATTTATTTAATTTTCATACAGGACATAAAAATATTTTATCTTTACAATCATTTTCACAGTCTTGGGCTTATTTCGGAGTCGCCCTTCAGTTCAGACGGGTCTTTTTCAGTCTGGAGGTGTCTGCTGCTGCTTTACGTTTACGTGATGGTGTGCCTGGAGCTTCTTCAGGGGGAGCTTCAGTCAGGTAGTACAGCTCAATGGGTGGTGTTGGCTCCTTAAGGAAAGAGAAAAAAAGGCAGGGTTGAAAAAAACAAAGAATTAGCATGCACTCTTGTGTGGAGTCAGACTTTAACATATAAGAGATCACACTTGTGTCAAGATAATGCCATTTGAAATTCTAAAATAATGTGAAAACATCTTAGAAATTCAGCATCAGACTCAGTTGACATACGATCCATTTGCTTTGCTGAAAATAAAGAGCCCTGCTAACCTGCATGAGATAGTCTGCAATATATTCTGGCTTCAGGCATGTGACTCCAAGTGAGGTAGCCTCTGAAACGTCGACTCTGAAGTCTCCGGGTTTGAGTCGACTGAAGTCCGGAAAGAGATGTGTGGCCTCTTTGTACAGGGACGGGGAGGGACTGGGAAGAACCTGCAGAGAAATTACAGACTGTGTTTTTGCTGTTTGTGGACCAAAGTCAAATGCAGTAGATGAAGGTAAACCTGCAAACAAGTAGGTAACTTTCCATTTCAGTGCACTGTTGTGATATACATTTACTCTAAAAGAAAAATATATAGTAAAAAAAAAGTCATTATAGCTCATATTTCTTTTCTCTGCCCTTGCTCGGCTCACTCATACATCACAGGTTTATACACATCACCATTTTTTTTCTGGGTAAATCTGACATTTCTGCAGATTATATCAGACAGTAACCTGTTTTACTTTAATTTATAACTCATCTGACAAAGGTGATGCTGTTTTAAGACACTTTTATGATGCTCTCTAGGCACAGTTCCCACCTTCGCCCCGCCAGACTGCAGCAACCGCCTGAATCCTGATTCTCTGCTCTGGTCGATGTTCAGCATGACTGTCCATCCACTGAAGGCTCCCTGAAAAATATAAATGCTTGTTTATAGGAAATGAATGTCTCGTGACGGTGGCGTTAATTCTGCGTATGAGCCTGGTTGCACCTCGTTTTTAGCGCGTCCCTGCAGGCATTTTCTCCAGCGCATAGCGGCTAATGCTAGTCTCTTTTGTTGGGAGGTGATAGACGGCAATGCATCCAGGATGGAGCTGCTGCCCCACTCATACTCATCCTCCTGCACCACAGGACAGATTTGGAAACAGAAAGAGGAAGAAATTATTATTCAGCATAAAAAAAAAGAAAAAAAGAAACCCTCACCACTGATGACTCTGTGACAACAAGAATTGTTATTTAATGGCAGTTTTCATGCAAAACACATTTTTTCTTATTGCAGGAAACCTTTGATGTCAAAATTCACCCATTTTTGTGCTTGCTCAAAATGGCACCTAAAGTCTAACGACCACCTTTGGTTTTGATCGATCAAAGCATTCAGCGCTAAGCTTAACTTGTTGTGGCAGAACACATTTGAAAGTTTTGAGAGGACTGCCTGGTCTGAAGCTCATTTGTGCCAACTGATGGGAATACTGGGGGGAAAAAATACAGCCTGTTAAAGAAGAAATTGTTCAAAAGTTCGAGTTCCTTTCACTAGAACCAAACTTTACATTTGGCACAAACCGCCAAACCCTGACTCGTCCATCAGATTGCCAAATGGAGAAAGGTGATTCGTCACTCCAGAGAACATATCTCCACTGCTCTAGAGTCCAGTGGTAGCATGCCTTACACCACTGCATCCGATGCAATCCATTGTGCTCGGTGGTGCAAGGCTTGGCAGCTGTTCTGCCATAGAAGGCCATTCATGAAGCTCTCTACACACTGTTCTTGAGCTAATCTGAAGGCCACAAGAGGCTTGGAGGCCTGTAGCGACTGACTGCAGAAAGTTGCAAATCAGAAATGTCCGTGCTATCTAAAATAACTGCCTAAAGGATTACAGAGATGACTGCTGTGTGGTTAGACTTGTACACAAGGACTCTGCTTGGCGGTATTGGTGGTACCCGAGTGCTTGAGTTGGGGAACTGTACCCAATCAGTATTCCACATTTCCAGACTTTTTAACAATATTTTACTTGAGGCCGAATATTTATCTTCAGATTCTGACCTGAATGAAGCGACCCACAGAGCGACATGCCTCCAGGTACGAGCGATGCAGGATCCATTTCCCAGCTGCCGTTGCTGCCAGATACTTTTCGTTACGCAGGGGAGTGCCTACGATGATATGCGTGCAGCTGGGGTCAAAAGACTGCTTATCCAAGACTACACCACCTACAGTAACAGAGAGAGACAGAAAACTAGCCACAAGACGTACTTTGCCTGTACAGGGATGGTGGCTACAATCCTGATAACAGAAAGGTGTGAAAAAGCGATTTAAATGTGAAGTTACAGCCACCCCCCCCCCACACACACACACAGACACACAAGAGAAGAACTTTTAACCAAAATATGAGAAACTAACAACCCCAAACTCAGCGCTGCACTTATTTCAGTTCTCAGCATACACCAACCAAGTGTAAAGTCTAGCAGATGAATGCCTGTCGAGACATTATTAGCAGGATGTACTCAAGCAGAAATATACTGTGAAAGTTTTAATAATGATATAACTTGTCGTGCCCAGATAATCTGATTAATGTTTTTTTTTTTTTGTCAGAGAAAACATTGTGCTGGAGGAACTGCTCCCATATCCTGGAGGCAGATCCTCAGTTTTAGTCATCAGGGATTGGCTCCTCTGACTTCCAGCCTGTGATGCACTGCCTTTCATGCAGCAGCATGATGAAATGCTGTTAGATCCTTAATTAGACGGGAGACATACCAAGCTCCTCTATGAGGTGACTGTAATCAATGCGCTCCTGAGGGCTGAGGGATGACAACTGAAATCTGGGTGGCTGTTTGTCTTCCTTCCTCTTCTCCTGAGAAAAATAAACAACCTTTTAGCACTAGTAGCTCGCTTGAAAAAGACACACAGATGGTGTACCGCACAGTGCAAATTATCAGTTCATTATTATGTAACTGAATAACACAAGCATGCAGCTGTTTGCATGACTCAGGAGAGTGGAAGGAAGTGTTGCACAATGCTGAGCAATTACATTTTCATTTAGACCAAATTAAAGCTTCAAAATTTGTTGTTAATATAGATTCGAACCCCTCACCTCTGGTTGTGGTGCCACTGCGGGTTTGGCAAGAGGAAAGGCGATGCTGGGAGCTTTAGGAGTCAGGATGTCATTTTCTGGCTCCTCTGCAGGAGAGGTCGTGACTTTCTTGCTCATATGCTGGTCAATGACATCACAAGCAGCTGGACAGGTGCAAACCATTTTGCAAATTAGAAACATGTATGATATGGTATGTGTGGCTCTATTTAATTAACTGCACACATTTAAAAAGTTGGTGCAGCTGGATCCTCGTTTCTTACCCATCTCCACCAGCTCTGAGTCAGTCATGGAGTCCCTCAACTGCGGTCCGTTGTGTGCAGTGGGGGGAGGTGCAAGGGGCTCGGAGTGCTGCGAGGGACTCCCGGGCCACTGTAAATTATCAGCGAGCTTGGCCCTCTCCTCCCTGGCTGTAGGGTCGTCCCAAACTATCTGTTCACTCTGAGATGGCTCTGTGTTTATGTCCATAGCTGCTTCTCTAGGAACCCTGAAATCATGACAGAGAATCATTACAGGACTTCTCACTTTTTTTAAGCAAATTAAAAAAAGCACTTTAAATGTTTTCAACAAAAGCCTAAAACTCCACAAAAGTCCGTCAACTGTTTAAATACAGATTCTTCATTCAAAATTATTTTAGTTTTCACATAAAGCAGCTGCTTTCATACCTCAGCGCTTCTAGAGTCCGTCTGTTACCGCCGCGTCCGGCTCTGCTCCCGTCGGGTGTGTGAGGGCTCGAGTCGGCCCCTCCGGATCCTATCCTCAGCGAGCCGCGCTGAGGTACGCCTCCCTGTCGTCAGTTTGGTGGCTGACATGATCTCCTGCAGCTGTCTTTGCAGGTTCTCTCTCATCTCTTGAGTTTCTGAAATATCAGGATCAAAATACATAAACTTCATGTATTGTCACGTTCATTGAAGACCTGTTTTTACCGCCGGGACAGTTTGTCAAGGTTTTGCATGAAAATTTTACATGAAACCTGGTCCAACTAAGAAATTATTAACTTCTAAAGTCAGTCTGGCTCAGGATCCATAAGTTTTTGGAAGGATTCTGGACTGTTGCAAGACAGGGAAAAATTTGACATTTTACATCATTTCTTCAAAAACAGATGTCAAATAATGAAATAAAAACTGTGAGACATGAACTTGATGCTCTCAAGATGACTAATCCAGATCCAGACATGGTTCTCATGCATGGTAAATAGCCTTGACTCTCACCCCTCCTTTCTGTGCTATCGTTCATCTCTTCTTGGTCTGTGCTTCCATCACTTGCACGGCGTAGGGTTTCAGCTTCCTCTATGGGACTGTGCACAGACTGAGGCAAAGATAATTAAAGATTAATTAAACAGGAAAAGAAACATTATTAATTGAGACATCCCAGAATTCGTCGAACAATATATCCCTGATATCCTTGAGAAATTCTATTCCACATCAACACTAAAGCGCTTCAGTCACTAACTGACTGTCAGACAGTCATGGCCACAGCTGTGCAACTTCATCATCAGACCCACCCTGTCTTCCTTTGCCTCCCTGGTGTCTTTGCGTTGTGTTCGTGTTAAAGGTGGTGACCTCTGAGAGTTGCTGGGCACCTGGCTCAGGTTTAGACTCATCTTAGGGTTGTAGGTGAAAGGATAGAGAGACTCCGGGACATGCCTCTGCTCCTCAGCGCACTGAGCAGGAGGAAAGGAGCAGCTTGTTATTGCACACAGTACTTATCTATACACAGAAACTTTTAAGGGGTTTCACAAAAATTAATTGAACAAATCGATTATGAGGAGACACGTAATTAAAACGATGACGTCGCTGAATTTACATATCAAAGAAGTTTTTTCATTTGGTATTCTGCTTTTGTTGATGAGATGCTAACTGCTTCCCCTGGGTGAAATGTTGCAGGAGAATACAAATAGTATCCAAATTAAATCAAACACATCTTAACAAGGCTTTGTGGATCTTTATGAAGACATAATTCCTTTAAATGCTTGTTTAATTCCTTGTGTGATTGTCATGGCAGTTCAGAAGCATTTAGCTTGAACCCTGGCCTAAATCCTTTTATGGGCACACTTTATGGGTTTATGCCCTCAGGCTGAAGAAAAGCAAATCAGGAGAATTAAAGACTGAAAGACTAAATCAGTCACCTAAACCCTCCAGAAATTGGGGAAAACCCTAATTTTTATTTTGCTGGGAAACGCACCGCCTGCAGCCAGTACTGGGAGACCACATGCAGCCCTCTCTCCTTCACTCCTCTGTATTCCCGAGTGTTGTCCCCCACGCGGCCCTGGTAAATGTAGTGTGTCACTGTATCGTCACAAGCCCATCTGAAAACAAATCAATAAGGATATGTTTGTCCTATTGGAACCTGTATTTGCAAAAAAATATAATTAAGCAATAAAGTCACATTTTCCAGGGCTTTCTTACAACCTTGTTGGGTTAACGTCCACTGCGATCATTCCTTTCTGAAGTAAGCAAAATATTTTCCCCGATTCTTTGTGCAGGTGTCATGACATTTTTAACAGAGTGAAGGAAAGCAAATTAAGTGAACTAACAACTAAACTGTTCACAAACAAAACTATCTAAACTAGCTGTAGTAATTTGTGGGGGAAAAGTCATCTTTAAAAGTCATATGATGACCAAATAAGAAAGCATCGGTAAAATCAAAAACTAATTGTCATTTTGTGGTTTTAGCATGTATACATATACAAAACAGAAGGGCTTAGCTGGGCAGCAGAATTGAAGGTAACCGGAGACCAATAACCCTTTTACTGTATATATTGGCACACCAGGATTGTTCAACAAATGAAAAAACATGAGTGTATCTTTTAAGTAAAGTCTGCAAACCTGAAGTCAGCTCCAAGCGAGGCAGCGATGGCATTCAGTTCACTCTGCATTTTGCTCAGTTTCTTTCCCACGCAGATCACAACACCATTCAGGGGACCAGCTTCCTTTCCTGGGCTCTAAAACACAAACATCATATTATTTTTGTTTGTAGATATCACAAACGACAGCCAGCACATTCTGTCCTCCATGAGCTTGGTAAAATATTCTAATTAAGTAATTATCTGAGTTATTATGTTCGTGATTAGAAAAGTTATATTATCTCAGAGACCTGTGTATTTAAATCTAATATTTTAGATGTGTTGTGGCTCTGTAACCACAAGGCCATCAGTACCACTGTTTACCTCTTTCTCAGCTGTCTTTGCAAGCTGGGGACTAGCAGAGACTGCCTGCATTTCTGAGACATTACTGCGAGTGCTATTGGCCAGCGCCACTTTCAGGTTCCTGTTGATGACATCAGTGAGTGGAGTCTCAACCCTCTCTCCTGGTCTTCGATGCCCCAGCTGGAGTTTCCATAGCTCCAAGTGCATCCTAAACAACATAAATGAACATATTTAGGGAAACATCAACACAAATGACAGTGAATATCCAATACTCGAAGTGTAAGGTACTCAGTGAAACCCACCTTGACATTAAAAGAGGGCCTGAAAGAGCTGGTCTCTGTTGAGGAAACGAGAAGGGGTGTCCAGGCTGCAGGGAGGGCTCCTTCTGAAGTGGGTTCCTTCTGCCACCCTCCTGCTTTTGTTTGGGTGTGCTGATGTCCTTTTTGGGCTGCATCTCATCCAACACAGAGCGAAACACTTTACTCTGAAAGCGGCCTAAATCCAGAGGGGTGACAGCCTTACCACTCCGGGGACCCAGCAAAGGGATTTCTGGAGATGAAGGAGCTGGTGGAGGCATAGTTGGTTTCTGGGAACCCCCGACAAAACTTTCTTCATCTCTCTCTGTGGAAAATGCAAACAGTCATTCATTGGGTCTACATTTACACACTAATATAATGCACTCAATCTGTGGTCAGGATTTTCCTGCAGAGATGGATTTTTTTGGCGCTCACCAAGAAGGTTTAAGCAAAAGCAAAAAGAAAACCCCAAATGCTGTTTTTTTTTTTTTTTTAAAGTTTTTTGTTAATTGTATTTTAATTTGTGGAAATGGGCATAATAAACATAAATTTATAAAAATGGTCAGAAATAAGAATACATAGATTTCTGTCAGAAAAGGTAACACAGACTAATTGCCTCACAATCATTAACAGGTCAAACTGCTGCTCCAAATCAACGCCACTTACAACCTCTATCATACTGTTTAATTTAATGTAACTTATAACACAAACAAGAGTGCAGATTATAAAACAGATCTACCAAAGGTAGGTGTCTAACCTGGTGGCAGGTCAACTAAAAATCTTTCCTCCTCTGCTCTCTTGCCAGTTTGAGCGGACTCCAATATCCAATGCATGGTAACAGCAGGAAGCCCCCACTTCTTTGCTGCCTGGTACTTTGTGCCCTCGGGGGTCTGTAACACCAGATGAGTG
>JAMQGT020014119.1:0-30716 GCA_024447675.2 Pterophyllum scalare
TCCAATAAATTTCATTCCACTTCACGATTGTGTCCCACTTGTTGTTGATTCTTCACAAAAAATTCAAATTTTGTATCTTTATGTTTGAAGCCTGAAATGTGGCAAAAGGTTGAAAAGTTCAAGGGGGCCGAATACTTTCGCAAGGCACTGTAAAAAAGCAAACATGAAGACAAAGTACTTAAAAACAAATTTCCATTTCAACAGCATCCTTTACACAATACCTGTAATATTAATGTTGTCTTTAAAGCTTTGACAAATGTTTCCAGTTGAGGTTGTTTAGGAGTCATGATGGGTTTCCAGTGACAACCAGAACTGCTGATGCTTGTTATCGTTAAGATGTCCATTAACAATGAACTCATGATGATAACAAATGAGTTGCACTGATGGGTTTAAGACTGATAATTCCGATTTTTTTTGGGAAATCCGATTGTTTTTCGCGTGGTCATTCACATTTCCAAATATATGCGACTTGGATGTGATCTGTGTGTGAACTGCAGACCTAAAAGAACCTAAAAGTGTCCTGCATGCGCAGTCGAGGACGCAATAACGTCACACGTGGCGAGCGTGCTCAATGTTTGCGGAAGTAAGTCTGTTTTCCTTCCCGCGTCCGCGTAATAGGATGCAGAAGAGTGACGTTTGTCGAGTATCAATGACGTGCAGGTCGGATAAATGCGACCTGGCCTTACAGACACAGGTCTGTCCATAGGACAGACCTGTGTCTGTAAAAAAAAAATCTGAATTGGGTCACTTCAGGCTGCAGTGTGAACGTAGCCATAGCACATAACGTGACATCATGTCAGTCCCAGATTGCTCTGCAGCATAACAAGAGTAATATCTGAATTTGTAGATGACAGCAGTCAGGGTACAGGCAGCTGTATTTCCCCTTGCTTGCCACAAGGTGTCATGCTGACACTTTGAGTGACTGTTCCTTTTCCACTCATTCATATCTCCGGTACAGTGGAAAAATTCAGTGCTGTCAGCCCTGAAGTCCTTTGTTAATCAGTAAAAAAAAAAAAAAAAAATCAAACAAGAACAGGACACTCAGTTGTTTTGCTTCTAAAGTAAGTTTTGTTCAGTTGTAGATCTTAAAGAGGAGTTAACCTTTCCACAGAAATCACATTTTATACAGAGTCTGGCTGCAAACAGTGACAGTAAGTAACTGTCCAGGCTAAAGACTAAGCCCATTTTTTAAGATCTTTGTCTGCAGACAACTGCAGATTTAAACCATAGACTTGCCTGCTTTTCCATATTTACTGGAATTCTTTGTGTTTTGTTTGTCTGCACAGCATAAAAAAAAATCAAAAAAGAAAATTGTATATGTTTTGATGCACAAGTGTGGATTATGATTATCAATTCAATTTATTTATATAGCACCAAATCACAACAAACAGTCGCCTCAAGGTGCGTTATAAGATAAAGACCTTACAAAAATTACAGAGAAAACCCAGCAGTCAACTGTCCGGGTCCGGTTCTGCTTAACCACTTTAGAGCTGTACCCTCAATGTGTAAAACATGACATTCCCTGTTCCCACTAGGTGACGCTGCGACTGTCATTAAATATTGTATTATGTATGTGTGTTCAGGGGTAGACCCTTATCCTACTGAAGAAGTTTGGTCCTGATTGGATATTGTAGATGTGAATGAGAGCCAGTCAAAAGATCATTGCAAATGATCGATATTCACCGTTGTGCCACGGCCATGCCAGGTGTGACGTGGAAAATTTCAGGAGTTTTTGAGCATGTTAAAGCCTCCAAAAAAAGAATTTGCCTGAATAATAAGAAATAGTAATAAATAAACAAAGCAATTACAATAGAGCATTTGCATGTTTTGTGCTCGGGCCCACAGAAAATGTTCTCTGTTTTGTCAACAGCTGAATAACCTGGACCCTGAACTAAAGAACCTGTTCGACATGTGCGGCATCTCTGAGGCTCAGCTGAAGGACAGAGAAACGTCTAAGGTCATCTATGACTTCATTGAGAAGAAGGGTGGGGTGGAGGCCGTCAAAAGTGAGCTGAGAAGACAAGGTGAGGACACGCACACCTGTGAATTGAATAGAAATAATAAACATTCTTGAACAGTAAAACTCTGCAGCTCTGAAAAGTTTTTAAGTTGCACATTATAACTTTTTTCTTTCTGAGAGAAATAGAAATTGTTAAATATCTTTGTACAAATATTTGATGTAAACACACATATTACAGTATATTATAGGTAATATTATTACAGTATATTATAGGTAAACTACTTAATTGTGTTTAGCACTTCCACATCGCATAGGTCGTTATAGTTTTTGTAATATTACATAGATAAAACAGTTTAATAAACAATGCCAGAATTAAGTAAAATAACTCAATAAAGCAGAAACCATCTCTCACTGGTCAGTGTATGAAGTCAGAGTCTGAGATTTTTTTTTTTTACTTTACTGAATTGACCCATTGCATTTCTTCTCCTGGTTTTACAGCAGATGTGAACTGTGATCAAATGCCTTTTTTGATCTGAATTTTTATTCTTCATGACAGACATAGCTTCTTATGTCCTTAGCTTTCCTTCATACTTTATTCATGTTACCCTGGGTTGGTTTTAAAGGGGAAGAGGGAGTGAAGGGAGTGAGACTGTAAGTATATGTGTTCTGCTATCAGCAAAGTATAGAAAGTGGAGATCTTTTTCATGCTTTTCCAATTGTTTTTAAATTGAATCCCCCTTTAATTACCTGGTTGATTTCACAAATCTGAGTAGTTCTAAATCCTTTAATCACCTTTAATTCTTAAAATATTTATAAATTTATTTTTTAGTGTTACACACCTTGAGCTAGTTTAGAACAAGACTCAGCTTGTTTGAGGGAGCAGCCTGTAGCAACATAATTTACAAAGCAAAGGCCAAATTATAATAGAAAAATCAAAAGAGGTTAGCCGCATCAGGGTTCTAGCCAGTGGTTGATTGCCTGGTGCTGCTCCATGCTGAGGTCGTCTTGCATCAGGCTGAAAATTTCACCAGTTCGCTATCGAAATTCTTGGCTATTGCTGCAATTAACAAGCGGGCGCGCACTCCACCCCGTCGCTGATACCAGACTGATTGTTTTCTCTCGCTAGATCGATTCGCTATAGTATCATTTCACCGCTGTTTGCAATTTTCCACTGAGGACGGCCAGTTTCATTCACAGTGTGCAAGCATGAACTCGCGACAGTGCTGTTCACTCTTTATTTCATGTGGCTACAGAAAGCAAAGTGGTGACCAGCATGAAAGCGAGGGGGAAGAAGTTGAAAGGGGGGAGCATAAATGACGATTTTGAGCTTCCTATTAAACATAAATTCCCAGGAGCTCAGTGTTGCCAACTTAGTGACTTTGTCACTATGTACTCTAGAATACCCACCCCGCTTCCTCTCACCGAGGACAACTTCAGACTGGAACAAAGTCCAGCCCCTCTCTAGGAGACTGGTTCCAGAGCGCAGGCCATGCGTTGAGGTGAGCCTGACTATATCTAGCCAGTATCTCTCAACCTCACACACTAGCTCAGGCTTCTTCCCCACAAGAGAGGTGACATTCCATGTCCCAGTAGCCAGTCTCGATAGCCGGGGATCGGGCCGCCAGGGCCTCCGCCCTTGGCCACCACCCAACACACATTCACTCAACTCCTATAATGTCTCCTGTGGGTGGTGGGCCTACAGGAGGGCGGGCTCATGTCTTCTCTTCGGACTGCGTTCAGCCGGGAACTACAGGCTAATGCCCAGCCAGCAGACGCTCTCCCTCGAGCTCCCTCCCCAAGCCTGGCTCCAGGGAGGGACCCCAGTAACCCTTGGCCAGTAATCTATCTATCTATCTAGGCAGGGTAAACAGTTCCCTTGGTGTATCTTCCATAGGGGTCATTGAAATTGCCCTTTGTCTGGCCTCTCACTCAGGACCAATTTACCATGGGAGACCCTACCAGACTAGGTGGGATCACCACCTCGTGGTCGGTTGGATCAGGTGGCAGGGAGAATGCAGGGTACTGGCGCACCTGAACGCATAGTGAGGGTGCACTGGGAACACCTGGTAGAGGCCCCACTCTGCGAGATCTTAAATTCCCTCTTCCGGCAGAACTTTGACAGCATTCCAAGGGAGGCTGAGGACTTTGAGTCTGAATGGACAATGTTCTGCATCTCCATTGTTGAGGCTGCTGCTCAGAGCTGTGGCTGCAAAGTGGTTCATGTCTGTCATGGTGGTAATCCCCGAACCAGATGTAACTAAAGTAAATTTTATGTAAAGTTCAACAAGTACAAGCTTTAGATGCACCATTGTTGTTTAAATTAAGGCTTAGAGCAGTGAGCATCAACTGGCAGCCTGTGGACCACATTTGGCTGGCTACCGCTTTCCATCTCTTCCCCAGAATGTTACTGAATTCAGGAATAGCCTAGTGAGGAGGATAAACGATATTCCTATATTCATTTATTTTATTTCTCTGAGAAGAAGCTTGTGCCATAATCTGCCTTCAGTCACAAATGACGATAAACTTGTTGCTCTCATTTAATACATAAGCAAACAGTAGCACACAGTTATGGCGTCTCAATAATAGCCGTCAACATAACAGAGAAGAACATGGTAAGTACATACTTTGCACATCAGTAAATAAATACAAATGACAAATAAAAGCAACCGGTTTCAGTTATTAGAAATGTTACTCTTCACATCAAGTTAAAGTAGTAAATAAGTAAATACTAATAAACTAAAACCAAGAAAATCACAAGACTGAAATATTCAGTATTGTTAATGGGAGAAGTTACATTTTGCCTCTAACACTTTTTTAGCATTGGGCTTGACAGCTGTCAGGCTTACAGGCCAGCAGTCCTCCAAAAACTGGTTTGACAGTCAGTTCCTTTCATGCATTTTTATAGTTTGTTTTTAAAAACGCAGCATCATAAAGTGTATGTTGATCCAAACATGATAACGTACATGGTCAGTGTCTTCAGTGCGTCATACTCTTGGGGACAAGCCACCCAAAAGGTGCTCAAACTTTCAGCACCACTGAGAGCAGCTTTCATGTCACCAGAGGCCTGGTCCCAAGAAAGTGGCTCTGCATATCTGTGGAGTTTTTTTGCGTTCCCAGTAGAGATGTGCCATCTCATTATCCATGACAATACCAATATAAATTTTTACGTGATATAAAAGTGTCATATCATGACATTGTTACTATAGCAACACCATTGTTTGTTACCTAGTGTGTGCAACAACAAGACAAGCCCAGACATATTTGAGAATCAGAGCCATGTGTCCACCTCCAGTGATGATTACGTAAAAAGAGAGCAACTTCAGCAGCTTCCAACAAAGCACAATGCTTCACAAAATATGCAAGACAACTGTATCCACTAAAGGTGGAAACAACCAATTTGTTTCACCACTTGAGGCAAAAACACAACAAGTACAACTATGCTACAAAGCAGGAGATACTAGTAGCTGGTGATGTATGACCCAAAAGTAAACGAATACTTCACATCACAAGAGCTTTCACTAGTTTTGCTCCATGTAACAGAAAGAGCATCACAATTACTGATGCAATTGCACAGTGGAAAAGCAGGTGGTTAAAAGCTTTGACCAAGCTAGAAAATATTTTTCAGCTTTATTATGTAACGGTATTGCTCAGGTCCTGACAAGTTACAAGGTTATTTTAGTTATTGTTAAACTAAAGTGTTAAGCAGTTATTTTATACTTAAAATTTCAAGGGGAAAAAACTACCTAGGCTACGTTAGTGCTTGACTTATTCTGTATCACTGGCTATAATGCTGTGTCACTACTATTGCACCTTGTTTTAGAAGATTCAGACTTTAAATTAGGTAGTTTGTCATCAGTGATGGCAACTTATTGGAAAAGAAGGATGGCGAATACCCTTATTTCTTTGTGCTTATCAATGCTGCTGCCTGCAGGCATCTTTTTTTTTTTTGTTATATATTATTAGAAATATCAGTGTGAATTTCCTAGAAATGTCATGATATAAATTACAGGCTATACCACCAACCCTTAGTTCCTTGTGTTAAAAGTGTACAGTAGTCAGGGGAGCGATATTGGGGGGAGAAAAAAAAAACAATGTTGTTTCTGCTTTTCTCTAAAATTAAAGTGATGCAGTTAGTTGGCACTCTTCTCACTCAGATACCTTCATATCAAACAGTTTGCAACTGTTGACTTTGAAGACCTTATTTGAAAGAAGACTAATTTTCCTACAATTTGTGGGTAAGTGATGTGTGGAATGATGGCTATAGAATGAAAATTGTCAGTTCACTGGCATTTCATTTAATTTCATTAGAACTTATTGGCTTTTTTCACTCTGCTAGATAATTAATCCATTCTAGCCATCTTTTACTTGAATGGAGAGGGATCTGGGGGATTTTTTTTTTCCACAAATTTTTAAATAATTTGGAAAGTCTAAATCATGCAGTAAGGGAAAAAATTGAAGCAGTTGTCTCACTGCCAAGCTGGTTGATTTGGTGCAAGAACAGAGTCTCTATGTCAAATGGTGTGGGAGGAGATATGTGTCAAGGAGGAAGAAATATTATAACAAAGAATTTACCTAACAGCATATAGAGCATACAAATCACATACAATGGGGAGAAAAGTAAATAATTAAGTTATGTCTGGAAAGCAAACTCAATGAAAGGCCAGGTTTTGAGTTTTTCTTTGAAGATTTATTCTTTTCCAGCTGTTCTCAGCTCCTCCAGCAGGATCTTCCAACAACTCGGGGCATAAAAGCTACAAGCTGCCTCAAAGGTTTTTGTCCCACACTGTTGAGCAACTAGCTTTAAAATTTCTTATAGCCAAGATGGAAGCAAGCAATAAAATCCTGAAGTTACTTCAGTAACCCCCAAATCCCCTGATACAGAGCCGGATCACAGTACCGAGCCATTTTCCTAGATGACAGTGCTGCAGCAGCGTGGAGCTAAGCCTGCACAAGAGAAGTTGAATTTGCCTGTCCAATATACTGACGTTAACAGGAGGGGATGTTTCCTGCTTCTTCTATTTCTGCAGCACCCCCTCCACCACCTTCTCGTGGTGGCCCTCCTCAGCCACCTCCTCACAACTTGGCTCCGCCCCCACCTCCACCTTCCAGAGGAAGCCGAGGTGCCCCTCCTCCCCCTCCTCCATCCAGAGCCCCTGCTTCAGCCCCCCCTCCACCTCCTCCCTCCAGACCAGGAACCTTGGGTGCCCCGCCTCCCCCACCTCCTCCCTCCAGGGGAAATCACCAGCCTCCTCCTCCACCCCACCACCATCACCACCTGTCTCCCCCTGCTCCTCTTCCCTCACATGCCTCTGTCACCCCCCAGGCTCCACCCCCTCCACCTGCCCCACTGGCACAGCATTCTCTAGCAAGCAGCACCCTTGCATCCCCACCTCCCCCTCCTCCTCCACCTCCCCCACCTGGCCCACCCCCTCCACCAGAGCTGGACATTGTGGGTGGAGACTCCCCTCATTCGCTGAGCCCAGGTGGAAAGTCAGCGCTGCTGGAGCAGATCAGAGGAGGAACCCAGCTGAAGAAGGTGGAGCAGAATAACCGAGTGCCGCCTTCAAGTACTGGACGAGACGCCCTGCTGGACCAAATCCGACAGGGAATCCAGCTCAAGACTGTGAGTCAATCCCTTTCATCACTACATTAAATACTTTATGCTTTGTCTTCACACACTAAGACAATAAAATTAAACATAGTTAAAGCTGGCAGGTAAACTTTACCTTAGAAAGACACTGATTATTTTCATAAAGATAGTTTAGCTGGGCAACGGGAGTCCTAGACTTGTTTTTCCTTGTAGTCTGTCACAAGTTAGACCACTGACAGACAGACAGTTGTAGCATTTCTTGAAACGCAAGTTCCCAGTAGCTTCTCCATAAACTTAGGCTAAGAAATCATTAGCCAGCTAACTACAGACTCAAGAGCCTACCAAAACCAATGTCAGATGTTTTTTCTGTTTACTGTTTCCATCAGCCTGTCTACTCTGAAACTAAGCTTCCTCTGTATTCTACCCTTTTTTGACAAACATTTTATGCCAGGATAAATACATCCAAGCATTGCATGCAGTCACTGAGTTGGCCTTTTATAAAGTCCTTAATTTATCATGCCTTTGTCATAATTAATGTAATCAAGGTCTTTTATGAGAAAGATGAATTCAGATGTCTAATATCTCACTAGTGTTTCAAGCAAAAACACTGTATGATATTCCGCCATCCCACCTTTCACCCCAAGTTTCTTTAAGTACATAGCTTCTAGTTGCCATCTTTTGGCAGTAGTAACATTTTACATCCTACCAGGCTGCCACACAAGAGTCAATGTGTCTTTTAAGAATTTTTTAAAAAAATTTCCTTAACCTGAGAGCAATTTTACATTATCATCTAAATGCTAAATGCTGTAAGATTCATTTAAAGTTAAAATTTTCATCTATCCAGGCATTGTGTTACAATGCAAAACTTCTGCCCCTCATATCCTCCGTTTGTCTGTCCCCAGGTGTCGGATCATTCCGAATCCGGCCCTCCAACGCCAGCTCCAGTAACAGGCATTGTCGGTGCTCTCATGGAAGTGATGCAGAAGAGGAGCAAAGCCATCCATTCCTCAGGTAGCCACCTGAGAGCATCTCCTAAACTGTATAGTTTTCCCTTTTCTGTCAGTCTGTTTACTCCTCCATTCACAGTCCAACCTGTAGTTCATTATTTAGACTTTTGCCATATCTTCATTCTTTTGCTAAAATCTTTTTTTTTCTTTTTTTTTCTTGGCTTCAGGAATGTATTGGCAGGTGTCCTTATATATAACATCAGCTGAGACATTTCACCAGCCCTTTTGAAAAGATCAATTTACAGTTTAGTTAACATGTAGGTTTGGCGGGAGATTGACAGATTGATTAGGGCTGCGTCTGTAGTGATACAGATGTTGCAATGGTCTGTCGTGGTGAAGAGGGAGCTGAGCGTGGAGGCAAAGCTGTTGATTTAGTGGTCAAGCTATGTCCCTACCCTCACCTATGGTCATGAGCTTTAGGGAGTGATCAAAAGAATGAGATTGCGAATACAAGCGGCAGAAATGAGCTTCCTTCAAAGGGTGGTTGGCCTCTCCCTTACAGATGGGGTGAAGATTGCAGCCATTTTGGAGGGGCTCAAAGTAGAGCTGCTGCTCCTCCACATCTAAAGGTTGAGGTCATTCAGACATCTAACTAGGATGCCTCATGGGAGAGGTGTTCAGGGGCATATCCTACTGGGAGGAGGCCCTGGGGCAGACCCAGGACACGCTGGAGAGATTATATCTCTTGGCTGGTTTAGGAATGCCTTGGGGTCCCCCTGGATGAGCTGGTGAAGGTGGCTAGGGAGAGGGAGGTCTGAGCTTCTCTGCTTAGGCTGCTGCCTCCACGACCTGGCCCCGGATAAGCGGAAGAAAATGGATGGATGGTTGGAGAATTGGTCCTAACAATTCAGAACTCTGTGCAATTCCATAATTAACTTTAGTGCGTGAAGAAGACTCCCCATTTACATTGAATAAATAGGAGAATATAAAAAAGATTCAAATCCCTGCAGCGCAGTAGTTTTAATACCTATGGCTTGCCCTAATTGCTTTAATAAAATGTCATTGTCAACAGTATCAAAAGCTGCACTAAAATCTAGCAAGACGAGCACAGATGAGTCCACTATTATGCAGCCTTTACTGATGCTGTTTCTGTACTGTGATGAATTCTGAAACCTGACTGAAGCTCTTCAGATTCTTTGTGTTTGTGGGTTTTTTTTTTTTTTGGCAGGGCATCAGAGCCAAATAAGCACATTTTTAAATTAATTAATTTTTATCAGAAATGAGGAAAAACAAGTGATGAGAAATATTGGTCCCTATTGGTCACTAAATATTGCTCAAAATATTGATACCTCATTTGTGTTCTCACGTACACTTCATACAGGTAATCACTAGAAAGGTTTTGGTCTGAAGTGCTTTGCTGTTTGGTTGGAGTATGAGGTTTCAAATCAAGCTTTTCATGTTAGCTCCATAGATTTTTGGACAATGACACACAGTGAATTTTAGATCAGACAATTAAGATGTGATTGAAGTGCAGACTTTCAGCTTTAATTAATGGGGTTGAACTGAAGTATTTCATTAACTATTTAGAAATCATACCAATTTTTAGCTTGACTGTTTCAAAGAAAAAGTTGAGGTATAGTCATAGCCTTGGTGTCTTCGGTGTCTGTTCCACCAACAATGTTGGCCATAACTCCAGAACAGTGTGACCTAGCATGTTCAAATTCACACCATAGATGCATCTACAAAAAAAACTCTGTGTTTAAATCTCTGCAACCCTGACCTAAGGGAAAAGGCCAGTGGTCAAGTTTTCTGATAATCTTATGAACGCAGTAAATTGAACAATCTCACCTATAAGATAAGATAAGGTAAGATCAGTGCGGTTTATACATCTACATTCTCACCTGAAAATATTGTAGAAGTTTATTCTGTGTCAGTGAAACAGTAATATTTCAAACTTCTCTTCTCCTGCCCTCCTCCGCCATTGCCACGTTTGAGTTTTGCTGCGCAAAAAATCATAGGATAGGGTGGGCCACGAGAATACCCTGGACCTGTCCTTCAAATCCGGGGAAAAGGACACATTTGTCGTCGGCATTTGGGCGTGCCTTCAAATTTGGCCAGCCTTTGTCACCTTGCTGTGATGTAATCGACCTACAAATGCAGCCTTCAAAGGATGCAGCTCCTGAATTTGCACACAGACTGTAATAGTACTTCCCCCATTATGAATCCAAAAAAGGGGACGCTTGGCACCTGCTCAGTGGTGCTTTTGTTATACATGGTCCCCCGTTTTCAGAGGCTAATAAGTAACTGGACCATTGACTGACAGGCAGTTTAATGGCCAAATGAGGCCTATTCTCTCATTATTCCATGACCAAGTAAGCAGATAAAATATTTGAAGCTGATTCCAAGTTCCAGTTGGTATCTGTTCACTGTAACACTCAGTATGAGGTCCAAAGAGATGTCAGTGTACGTAAAGGAGGCCATCATTAGCTGAAAAACCAACATAAACCATTCACAAAAATAACAAAAACTTTAGGAGTGGATTCTGGAACATCATTAAAAAGAAGGAATGAACTGGACAGCTCAGCAACAGCAAAAGGCCTAGAAGAAAGACAAGCATGCCATTGTTGAGCCAAAGCATACTGAAAAAGCAGCCCAAAAGTTTCTCAGTGCAGAGAAATGTAATATTTTTCCACTTCTCTGCACTGACAGAGACATGCTTTTCAGTTATTAAAAACAAAACTGAATGCAGAAAGATACACAAACAAGCATAGCAACTGAAGGTAGTTGTAGTAAAGGCCTGGGAGAGCATCTGAAGGGAGGTGAATCAGTATTTGGTGGTGATCATGCGATCTAGACTAAAGGCGGTCATCCAAGTTTTAAAATCCTTGTATTTAAATTTATGTTAATTTGTAAAATTACTTTAGAGCATCTGAAAATGAGGGACTATGTATTAAATAGGGATGTAATTCCTAAACAGATAATACTTTAGTTAAACCTTTGAATTAAAATTGAAAGTCTGCACTTCAGGCACATGGTGATTGTTTAATTTAAAATCCACTGTGATGTATACAGAGGCAAAAAGGTGTGTCATTGTCCAAAAACCTGTGGACCTAAAAGTAATTTATAGTGTTTGCTTGTGTTTTTCCTGATTAACTGAAATAATGTGCAAAACTCTCCACCTTATTAATCTTAATGTTACTTTTCCCAGATGAAGATGAGGACGAGGACGAAGATGAGGACTTTGAGGACGACGATGAGTGGGATGACTAGCGACCATACCCCCCCCCCACACACACACACACACACACCACCACCCCTCACATCTGCACCTTTAGCAACACTAAAATATCTCCTAAAAACCTTCTATTATCTGACTGAAAATTGTAAATGTTGTATGAACTTCCTGTATATTTATTTTTGTCTTATTTGATCTTTTTTAATGATTGCTATAAATAATCTGTGCAATACCTCATCCATTAAATCTGGTCCATTCATCACACACCCTTACAACTTCCTATGTCATTTCCCTCATCCTATTAGAAAGCACTTAAATCCAGCATCAGCGGTGCCAGCTACGTTTGATTCTCACTACAAGAAAACACCCAAAGTCTGTGTGCTTTTTTTGGGAAATATTTGTGTGTGTGTTCATGTCTTCATTCATTGTTTAAGAAACCTAAAAGGGAGACCAAATGGGCAGGATCCTCTTTGTGTTTAAAAGTGGTTGGTTTAATACTAGATAACACTATTTTCTTACTAAGTTTCTTTTTGTACTTTCAAGTTTCCTACAAAATTGTAGTTTAGTTTTTGTTTTTTTGTTTTTGTTTTTTTGGTTGTTATTGGATGTTTTTTTGTTGTTGTTCTGTTTTGGGTTTTTTTGGTTTGTTCCCACCCCATTGGATTACCAAAATGCAGTGGCATTGTTGCCTCATGTCCTCAACTTTTTATGTAATTAAAGCTGTTTGTTTGGCTTCCATGATATTTCCATTTGGGATTTTGTTTGTTTGTTTGTGTGTGTGTGTGTGTGTGTGTGTGTGTGTGTGTGTGTGTGTGTGTGTGTGTGCGTGCGTGCGTGTGGTGTTTGTTTGTTTG
Source organism: Pterophyllum scalare (assembly GCA_024447675.2). Taxonomy (NCBI): domain Eukaryota; kingdom Metazoa; phylum Chordata; class Actinopteri; order Cichliformes; family Cichlidae; genus Pterophyllum; species Pterophyllum scalare. Next base: position 12,587 of record JAMQGT020014119.1, read on the forward strand.
TTTTTGTCAACTTTTACAGGATATGCCTAAAAGTTTTGCCACTTCAGATATGACTGACAGGTTAGCGAGTTTCTTTAGCTGAAAGAGTACATCTGTGAAATTGTTCTTTTTTCTTTTTTTTGTTCTTGCATTTGGTTTCTTTCTTGTGACATCATTCCCTGCAGGAGGAAGCATCAGCAGTGTCTCATAGCATTAATGCCAAAAAGAAGAAAAACATTTTTTTTTTTTTAAATTGATCATTTGTCCTCTTCTGCCCTTCCTGATTTTATGCAATGTGACTATAAACACCTCCTAATGGAAAACAGTAGAAAAGGCAAATAATAATGAACCAAATATGGTATTTTCAAACAGCTTGTTGGTTTGGCGATGCCTGTGATCCTGCATCTGTAAAAAGTGTGGAGAAATAACAGTTTTAACTGTTCATCTAACAATTTTTACTATCCTATGATGATGCTGCATTAAGAAGCTAAGATACTGAGGTCAAGCCTGTGAAAAGGGTCAGGCAGGGTAAATGAGAACACTGAATTGTCTACTTAAATAAATGTCAAGATTTACAGAGATTTGTCTTCTGTTCTTTGTCAGAGTGGGTTAGAGTAGAAATCCACAATAGTCTGCTGTGGGATTTTATGACAACCTTAAATTATTATTTTAATATACAATTACACAAAACATATTCTATCACGACTTGATGTATGGAGATTACACACACACACAGGCAAAGGAAATCCAGTTATGTTGTGCAGTTTCCATCAAAAACCCTGATATGATGATCATTGTCTCTGAAGTAAGAACTCAGGGATCATTTTGTGTGGAAGAAGAGTCACGTGATGTGTGAAACACTTTTTTCGTGAGTGCACAAAGCAAGAAGCATAAAGACCATCTTAACTGAACACACAGATTACACATCACTCACACTTGCCTCTCCTTTTTAATTGCATTATAGTCGTTATAATTCACAACACATCGTTATACACACAGGACCTTGGGGGGCAGGCATGGGTTGATAAGATGGGCTGCTGAGGTGGCCCCACTCAGGTCTTTGCTACTGTCTGCCCCTCAATTTTATTTCCACCTTAGACATTGAGAAACCCTCAATGTCTAAGGTGCAAGTGGTAGTGTGGATGAGCACTGACGACCAGCAGTTGGGTGCACGTGTTACAACATCCCATTCAATTTTAACTCACCCCATACAACTCATACATTCACAAACAATAATACCTGCACTCATATCACTGACAAGCTGGGGGAGGGGTGGGCAGGTCATCCTACACCCTTATTTTCTACACCTCGCCTGGGGTGAGGGGCTAGGCTGGCGGCATCTTGGGATCACTGTTGGCCCGGGGGGGGGGGTCCACTCGCCCCCTCTTCAGAGGGTGGGTGGATGTGGATGAATCTGTGTCTTTGTGCATTTGTCAGTCTTTATCTCTGTTGGTGGGTGAATGTATGTAGATATACTGTACATGGCCATCACAACAACAACAGAAAACACCTGGGCAGGTAGTAAGGTCTGCATTTCACAACCATAAACTCCAGGTCAGAAGAGCAGTGTCTTTCAATAATAACAGTACTTGTGCACCAGCTGTTATTGGTGTAAATGCACAGCCCACCTCCATGGGTCTTACCCCCATCTTTCCCTGTCACTGCTGTGGCTCATGCAGCCCGCTAACTCGATAGGCTTGTCTGGCGCTCCTGAATGGAGCCCGGTCTCAGTAAGTATTATCACACAACACATATCCTGAGCAAGTGTCCGTGATGATAAAACAAGTCTCAGCTCATCCATCTTGTTGTTGAGAGAACTTACATTGGCAACAAAGAGGCTGGGGAGCAGTGGTCTGTGGGGGCAAGAACACCGGCCCAACAGCCACGCTTTTGCTTGGGCTCTCTGCAGTGCTTCCTCTGCCTGAATCCTAGAATGGCTATCCAGGACTTCAGAGCTCAGGCTGGAATCAGGTAAGCTGGCTGAAAAGTACTCCTATCCAGCCGTTGAGTTGTCTCAATGTAAATGAGTGTCTGTCAGGAGTACTGAATCAGTGACATGCCCAGGTCTAACAGGACAACCAAAAACAAACAAATACAGATTCATCCGCTAGAGCTCCCAGGTTTTCCGGTGTGCTCTGCCATCTCTAACTTAATTAATTAATTAATTTATGCAAGCATGGGAGGATTTGTATAACGAGCCCACTGCAGCTGATTTTACTGTTTCATCCCTGTTTCAGGGATATAAAAAGGTGTCATGCAGGATATGGTATTATTCAACTTAATACCACAAATTCAAATTTCCCTACTTTTCAGACAAAGCCGGTTGAACAGGCTTAATGTCTCCACAGATTCAGCACATATATATGGAGTATGTCATGTCAGTGCTAATATGGGGGGGGTGGAGAAGTGTAGATGGTCTTTTTGTCATGCCATCTTCTATATTCTGTAAGGCTATTCAAAAAACATATGTAGATCACTGTAACAGAAGGGGAGTGATTAAAAAAACTGCAGGCTGTATGGTAGTCCCAGTTCTTAAAAAGAAGTAAACGGGACCCTGAATGAATGTGAGGTATGTGCAAAAAAAAATAATGTTAAGAAAAGCTTTTCACCTCCATTGGCACACATTTCACCCCCAGATGGACTGTCATTGATTTTGTAGATATGGGAATGGAAAAGGAGAGAATGAGATATGTCCTTGTTTTGGTGCGTAGGTTCAGTTGATAGGTAGAAGCTACTCCAGCCAGATCACCAGACCATTAAACTGTAGCAAAGTTTCAGAGTAAAGAGGCATTTCCAAGATTTGGGCTACCAGAGTCAATCTCCTTTAATAACCACACTTTGATTCTCAGGTTATTCAGGGGATGTTAAAGATGCCGGGTGTCAAATGAAAATTTAGTTGTGTTTATCATCCTCAATCACAAGGAAGTGTGGATCATGAAAATTGAATCGTTAAGCCAAACAATTATGAAAATTATGGCAGATGTACTTGGGGAAAGTGGGAAGAAACTCATTTGGATTCAAGCTCTATCCTTAGCCCTGATGTACATGAGATCACAGACTAACCACCTGCCTGTCACCTGATAAGATCCTCACTGAAAGGGCTAATGCCCTATTATAGGGGCAAATCAGTGCCCACCTGATTCTGCACTGTATTGACAGTGCCCACTTGGAGCTAACTTAATATAGATCCAGTGTCTTGCACTTGGGTCCCATTCTGTCTGCCACACTGTCTGCCTTCACAATGCAACATGACCAAGATGGAAACAGCTGACTCAATTTTGCTTGAGGTTAGTGAGGATTTGGATAGGGTGCACAAGATTCTAGATCGCCTCTTCATATCCCCAGATTTAAGGCTGCTTCTGTCAGGCTGGATGCCATAGATGCCCTCATGAGGAGGAATCCAGTAGTTCTCAGTTTTTCTGAGATCTCTGGTATGAGAAATTTTCTGGTATGAGCCATAGGCCAAAGACTTACTACATCTCATTAGGCCCGAGCCAACCGAAGGGTCGGCGAGGAGCCTATTGTAATTGTAAGGGGCGTAGGCGCAAAAATGGGATGCGGTCGCAAGTGGCCCCAGACCTCATGGGGACGTGTGTCAGGTCGAGACGTTTCCGAAAATGTATATATGCGGGTGACTGGAAAAGCACCTAATTGTAATTGTAGGCGTTAGTCATTATTATTTTTCTATATTCTTCTTCTTATTCTTCTTCTTCTTATTATTATTATTATTTTCTTTCTGCCAGTTTGATCACAAATTTGACCCACTGAACATACTTCAAAACTCACCATTTTCGCTACAGTGGTCAGGTCTGGTGAAAAATTTATATTTTTATTGTCACCAAGAACAAACTCTAAGAGGGGGCTCCACGGCGCCCCCCGGAAAATTTATTTTTCGGCCTACTGTGGAGAGGCCGCGATCAACTTTGTCGTAGAACCACGAAATTCGTGTCACACACAGATCATGTCAGGACAAGCAAAAAATCCTCTTGGAGCACCCCCACACAGCAAACAGCTACAGACACCAAAATCACTCAGCATAATCTAGACCAGTAGGCCATCAAAAGTTATTCAGGGTTTTTTAATAGAATCAATGGTTTGGTCGTTAGGGGGCGCTGAACTTGGCCTTCCATTTGGCCAAATTTACACTCACCTTTTCTGTCATCACTCGTGCATGCTTTGCCCTATTTCTCCCAAACTTTAATAACTTATGTACAGACCCACCATGAATCCATAAATGGAGAAACAATTCCTGCAATAGCGCCCCCTACATAATCAAAATAACATTTGCATGGAGCCTCAAAATTTTAGTTACTCATAGAATTATGAAATTTGGTTTCCACATTCTGTATATCACCCTGATCAAAAAAGTCAATCAGACCCATGCCTCATTTTGCACGCCGCCCCCATGACCACACCTCCAATTCCCCATTGGTTTTCAATGGAAAACCTAACATTTCTGTATGACACACTTTTTTCAGGTGTTTTGAGCTGTACATTGATCACAAACATTCCCACTAAGGCCCATGATGATGTTCCTTTGCAGAGGGGCGTGGCCCTGGTGCCATGGCGAGCTTCGATCCTTCGCCGTGACATTTCGATTGCCTCTCAATCCCAAATACTTTGTCCGATTGCCCTCAAACTTCACAAATGTGATAAGGACCCACCCCTAAACGCATCCATATGACATTATTGAATGACAGTCGCAGCGCCACCTAGTGGAAACAGGATTCCAATGATGCATCCAATCTGCATCAAACTTCACAAGTGTGATATGGCCTCACCCCTGAAGACATCCACATGACATTATTGAATGCCAGTCTAGCGCCCCTAGTGGAACAAGGAAGTTGTTGTAATTCAAACACTGATTGTCGAATCTGCACCAAACCTCTCAAGTGTGATAATGACCCACTCCTGAAGTCATCCACAGGACATTATTGAATGACAGTCGACTTTTAATTTTGTGCAACCTGTGTCAAGTCTAATGTGGGAACATGGGCACACTCTTGACTTTGTTTTAACTTATGGTTTTAGTGTTTTTAACTTAGAGGTTTGTGATGCTGCTTTCTCTGACCATATGCCCGTTGTCTTTGATATGCCATTCTTTTGTCATATGGTGAAATCTGGCATTCCTACACAGCGCACTCAGTTCTCCGCAGCCTTTAATACTGTGATCAGCTGTCATGATCAGATGTCGAGGTATTCACCTCTTGATTTAACTCAACCTGCCAGACTGTATTAGATACCATGGCCCTGCTGAAAATGAGACTTTCCAAACCTCGACCTCAGTCTTTCCAAACCTCAATCTGGATGACCGAATTCATGCTGCCAGGTGCGATGCAAATGACAATAAAGAATCCTTGAGAGTTGAGCATAAGTGGAGGAAGGACACGTTAAAAGTATCCTTCCAGTTACTACAGGATAGTTGGTGGTTTTATCAGAAAACTGTGAAGGCTGTTAAATCTAAGTATATCTTCCCCTCTGTCACAATCCTCATGTTTTATTTAAAATTGTAAATTCTGCCCTGAGTGCACCAGAATCTGATTGCCTGGAGAGCTCCATTGAACTGTGTGAGAACATCATGAGGTTTTTGTTTTTTTTTTTAATCAATAAGGTTGTTAGAATTAGGGCCCTCGTCACTTCTCCCTCCTATGACCCCTCTATCCCTGTCACGTGCCCAGGTGTTTTTGACCATTTCAAGCCTGTCAGTCTGCCATCTCTGACAGAAATCATTGGTCATATGAAACTTGCTGGGTCTCCAAATGACCCCATGATACCTAGTCTTTTCAAGGAGGTTTTTCCCACCTTGGCACTGTACGTGCTTAGTATTATCAGTGGGAGTTTAGCTAAGGGTATAGTGCCTACCTGTCTTAAGAATGCAGTGGTGACCCCACTCATTAAAAAACCTTGCCTAGACTCCTCTCCTCTCCTCTCCCAGCTCAGTTTATTTTTAAATAAGTATGACACCCTGGAAGACTTTCAGTCTGGCTTTAAACCCCGCCACAGTACCGAGTTAGCACAGTTGCGGGTTTTAATGATGTTCTCTGAACCATGTAACTGTGTTCCCTTGATCCTGTTGGACCTAACAGTGGCCTTCGATACAGTGGCCCACCAGATCCTCCTGTCTTGACTGGAAAGTTGGGTGGGCATTAATGGTGTTGTTTTAGATTGGTTTAGATCCTATTTGTTAGAGAGAAGGGTTTGTGTTCATATTAGAGCTGCTGAATCTTGTGCAGCGCCCCTTACATGTGGGGTGCCTCAAGGCTCTTTTCTTGGTCCTCTTCTCTTCTCTCTCTACCTACTTACTATGGGATTGATTCTTAGAAGACATGACATCGCATTCTGCCTTTATGCAGATGACTGTCAAATTTATGTGCCTCTGAAGCAGCAATATGCATATTCTGCATAGAGTGCATTGGATAGATCAAGGCATGGGTGTCGATTAACTTTTTGCACCTGAATGATAAAAAGAGCGAAGTCTTGTTGTTTGGGCCTAGTGATACCTCTAAAATGATTGTTGACCTGGGTCCTTTAACTCAACATTGGACTAAAACAGTGACAAACTTAGGTATAAAGCTGGACAGTGAACATAAACTTGATGCGCAAATTAAGTCCAGCCTTTATCAGCTAAGACAACTGGCCAAAGTGAAACCATTTCTTTCACGGCATCGCTTTGAGATTTTCATCCTTGTATCACAACTCGTTTTGATTAGTGCAATGCACTTTATGTTGGGCTCAGTCAGACACTGCTTGCCCGGCTCCAGATGGTACAAAATGCTGCTGCTCAGCTATTGGCTGACGTAAAAAAAAAACGTGAGCACATTTCTCTGATCTTGGCCTCACTTCATTGGCTCCCAGTTCATTTTAGTATCGATATTAAAATCCTTTTATTTTTTTTAAATGTCTTTATGGCCTTGCCCTGTCAAATCTGTCCAATCTGCTCCACCTGTACATTCCCTCACATTCACTAAAGTCAGCTGATCTGGCAGTGCTCGCTGTCCCAATGACATGAGGAAGCTCAGAGGTGACCGCACTTTTTCAGTTGCTGCCCCAAAACTGTGGATTGGTCTTCCCTTGCACATTAGGCCAGCTGACCCACTCTCTGCTTTTAAGTCCTCTCTAAAAACACATTTCTTCTTTTTTGCTTTTAACTCAGTCTGAGATGTTGGTTTTCTTTTGTTTATTGTCTTAACTGTGGTTTTATTTATTGTTTCCTTGTGTTATGTCTGTGTTTTTGCTTTATAAGTTAAGTTGAGTTGAGTGAGTTGAGTGTGTCCAAACCTTTGACTGGTACTCTATATAACTTTATGCCAATCTTCAGAGTCTTGCACTTGGGTCCCATTATGCTTGCCTTGGCAAAAAGTCATTTTCTCTGATGAAGCCCCTTTTCAATTGTTTGGGGCATGCAGAAAAAGGATTATAGAAAAGGTGATTGCCACTATCAGTCTTGTGTCATGCCAACAGTAAAGCACCCCGAGACTATTCATGTGTGGGGTTGCTTCTTATGCAAGGGAGTGGGCTCACTCACAATTTTGCCTGGGAACACAGCCATGAATAAAGAATGGCACCAAAACATCCTCCAAGAGCAACCTTGCCGAACTACCCAAGAACAGTTCAGTGAAGAACAATGCCTTTTTGCAGCATGATGGAGCACTGTGCCATAAAGTAAAAGTGATAACTAAGTGTCTCAAGGAATAAAACATCAAAATTTAGGGTCCATTGCCAAAAAACTCCCCAGATCTCAATCCCAATTGAGAACTTGTGGTCAATCCTCAAGAGGTGAGTGGACAAACAAAAACCCACAAATTCTGAGAAACTACAAGCGTTGATTGTGCAAGAATGGGTTGTCATGAGTCAGGATTTGGCCCAGAAGTTGATTGATAGCATGCAAGGGCAAATTGTGAAGGTCTTGAAAAAGTAATACCAGCATTGCATATATGTAGTTGTCAATGAAAGCCTATGTCAACATGCATTTGGGTAGTTTGGGCAGACATGTGCATCAGCAGTGCTCCATCAGTTACGGTCCTTTGTGGATGCAGCTACAAAACAGAAATGTCCCGGAAAGGAAAAAGAGAAGATAAGAGGAAGAAAAAAGGTAAGAAGACAAAGGTATGTTTCCGTGAGCAATTACAATACATTTAGTTGGTAATCAATTCCTAACAGTTGTGTAGTTAGTTATTGCTAGTTGGCTAGGTATGGTCTTTATCATGTTGCTAGATCTCTGTCACCAAAGCAAGTGTTTCTATTAAGTCCCCTTAAAGTCCCTCTTGGCTGCTTTGATTCCCCTACTAAGGTTTGCCCTGGCCATGCTCTACAAGTAATGGCTATCTGCCTTAAAGACTAGATCTAGGCTCCTAGCAGTGACTGCACCTCTACTGTCACCCATGGCTTTTAATTTTTGTACACTCTGATCTGTTTGTCCACTGTCACATTGTCAGTGCAGGTCTGATATGGTCTGTCCCACCCTCCTCAATGTCAGGCACATGACATAGTTTTTCAATGTCTATCATACTGAAATACATTGTTTTTCAATGGACTTATGTACATGGGGCTGAAAAAGCAATGCCCCCACCACCAAAAAATAAAAATAAAAAATTGAATTCAACTTCAACCCTCCAGCATTAATAACTCTTAGCCTTAGGTGACAATGGAGTGCACAAATCAAATTTGCCTAGGGCCCCTTCAAGGCTTGGGTCAGCCCTGATGATGATATAATAGGAGGAAACCCCACAATCACTTTGGGTGCCAGCCGCGTTATATTAATAACATCATTCCTGCTTCTGATCGGCACCATGGACAATAACCTCAGATAGAGGTAAGAGAAACTGAGTCGTTTAAGTTAATGCAAAGTAGACTGGCCAACTTTAATGACATCTGACATTTGCTAACATGTAGTAACATTTGTATCCAGTTGTATTTGCTTTTTTGAGATATTTTACCTATTAGAGCCACTTTCTTCTATATATTCATATTTCTGCATAGTGTTTTATTGTATTTTATTTGGCTCTTTACTCGTTTACTTTTCCTTTGAACCTTACTGTGCTGTTTTGTCGGGGTTTTTTTTATTGAATTGTTTTATTGGTTGTGTTCCCTGTTTTGACTGCTGTAACACACGGATTGATTAACTTATATCTTTATCTTATTTTATTTAAGGCTGTTAGAAGAGAACGACTCCATGCAGCTTCAGCGGGAGTCAATGGCGCCGGGCACGCGCTGCCATTCCAATGCATTCTTTAAAGCTGTGAAGGAACGACGTGCACGCGGAGACCACCTTACAACATTAACCATCAAAACTCCGCCTCCCCTCCCTTTCCGCAAAAACCTGACGTTCTACTCAAATCGTGGCTAAAAACGCGACACCGGTCGCCGCCTACGCAGTCATCAACGCCACGTCGACTAAAACAAACAAAAACAGACTCAAATAATTGTTTCCGCTTAATTTTTTCCACTGTCAGTCTGAAACAGAGTTTGACACCGTGCACTATGCTGGATCCGTCTTCTAGCGAAGACTCCGGCGGGGAGTCCGACTCAGAAGTTGTCCAGGATCCCCAGCAGAAACCGGCCGCCTCCTCCTCCTCTGCAAGGAAACGGGAGAGCAGCAGCAGCGACCGGACGGACGACCAGCAGCTGCGGTCCGCCGCACCTGGAAGCGCCCTCGACAAAAGTGCAAAAGAGAATAGCGCTACAGGTGAAGCGCAGGAGAAGAGGGAGCATGAGCAGATCAAGAAGGAGGAAGAGGAGAGGAAAACTAAACTGCAGATTTATGTATTCGTCCTCCGCTGTATAGCCTACCCATTCAACGCAAAGCAGCCCACCGACATGGCCCGGCGACAGCAGAAGGTGAGTTAGTGCTGCACACCTGTTGTCTGTCAGCTACTCAGGGGTTACCTACCTTGCATTGAAAATATGTTAGTTGAACGCTGGATCTCTTACCTGCCTAAATATTCAACACAAATAACAAAACTTCTTTTCTCTTTTTTTTTCCTTTTCTTTTTTTTCTTTTTGCACCGATCAATTCGGAATATTTTAACAAAATATAAACTATTTTCCCAGACTGCGTGGAGTGCTACATTTGGGCTCAACCTGTAAAATCTGAGCTGTTTATCAAACAAGCGATGCATGGTGTATATAATGAAAGCCGTATTCATCATATGCTTCACCCAATTAATGTTTAGTCTGTAAGCCGTTTGTTCTGTGTAAATTACCTTAGCAATACTAACTGTAATCTTAAAATTAAATACAACTGAAAAGGAGGCTGGCGTGTTTGTAAAGACAATAGATTGTAGTGAGTGTGTGAGGCGTTCAAGGAACTTGCAACATATTTAAAACCGTTCTACCCGAACACACAGCTCTCCGAGGATTTTTTTTTTATAATAAATGTTCTGTCAGTATTTTAGAATATACAAATTAAGCCCGTTTATTTCAAAATCTACTTTACTTTATTTTACCATAGCCATGGTATGCTTTAGAGAATAATTGGTAAGGTTTGAGTGCTCTGTAACGCTATTGGCATTGTGTGTGTGTGTGTGTGTGTGTGTGTGTGTGTGTGTGTGTTGTACTTGAACAAGCCCTGTAAGCATTTTTGAAGTATTTATTTTAAGGAAACTATGAGGCTGTGCAAGATGCAAGTCTTTGCTTGGCTAGATTGTATTGCAGCATACACTGTCCTTGACCATTCAGCTAATTTGGTGAATGGCTTTCCTAGTGTATGTCTACATTAGAATCACATAAATGCATTTGTGCAGAGCTGGAGGGCAGCCTGGACCTGCAAGCTCACACTTTAAGAAAGAAAAAACAAACAAGCCTGATCTGCCTGACGAACCCCCACATTACATCACCCTGCTGAGAAACGTAATGAGTGTCTTGTGGCTTTTAATTTCAATATGCAGACGAGGTGTGAGTGATGAGTCTGCTGTGCTAGAAAGTAGACCTGGGGCTTTATTTGTGCATGAGTCAGAACATTAAACCCTGTGCCACATTGAGACTGAAAATTAAGCCCTTTTTTTTTCATGCCATAGGATTTTATTTGGGTTTTCTTTGTGGAGAGGTCCCTGTGTTCATGCATTATTTCATAGGAGGCGGCAGTAGGCTGTGTGTATTTGTTGGAATCTTCTATTCCCGTCCCAGCAGAAGAATGTGGAGCCCTCAGAGTGTGAAGCTGGCTTCTATGTTCTTTTAGTCTGCTAACTATACAAATAAGTTGACAGCTTGTATCCTGGCTTTGAGTCCCACAACTGCATCGTGAGTGTAGTCCTGTGGGGCTCCTTTAAGGAGGCTAGGGGTCTCCTACTGTCACTGCAACTTTGCACGTTGCCACTGCTGTAATTTAAAGTTTCTCAGCCCTCGGGGGCCCCTTACTAGTGTGGGAACTCAAACAACTACCTTCCTTGTCTTTCTTGTGCCTCTAACCACTCAATTTAGTTTGGGTTTCTGAGTCTAACATGAGAACTGTTATCAAAAAACTAGCTAACAGTGAATACTCAGAGTTTACATCTGGCTATGAGGGGGTTCATGTGATTGAAGCAGAACTTGTTATTCAAAGCAAGGCTTTTAGAACTACACTATATTGCCTAAAGTACTTGAACTTGAGTGACATCCCATTCTTAGGGTTTAATGTGATGTCGGCCCACCTTTTGCAGCTATAACAGCTTCGACTCTTCTGGGAAGGCTTTTCTTAAGGTTTAGGAGTGTGTTTATGGGAATTGTTGAACATTCTTCCAGAAGTGCTTATGTGAGGTTAGACACTGATGTTGGATGAGAAGGCCTGGCTCACAATCTCCACATTAATTCATCCCAAAGGTGTTCTATCAAGTTGAGGTCAGGACTCTGTGCGGACATGCCGATTCACCATAGTAACAGGTAAATGAAGAGCAGACCCTTCCCTGTTAATCCAGTGGACTGAGGAACATGGTCAGTGCTGACCATGATATTCATCTTGAAAACAGGAGGGCAGAAAAGAGTAATTTTAATCAGCTTGGTCCACTCTGTCATCTTCATAAACAAAATAAAGGTTTGACAAAAAAGATATTTTTTTCTGCTGTCATCATTTACCAAACTTGAATTTTTATTAGATGCTAATTTTAGATCTGATATTTAAATGTAATTATTCAGTTGTAACCTGAAACTAAATCTAGGAGACAGAAACTGAAGAGAAGTCGTTCACTGTGATGACTTCCTGACAGCCACAGCAGACATGTTTCACTGATTTACTATTAATACTAAGAGTTAAGAATTGGTAACAATTTCACATTTAATAAAAAAAAAATGCAGGGTAGCTTTCCAATCTTTTATGAATTTAAAGTTTTATCAGAAAAGGCAAACCTATTTCAAATGTTTAAACTTTTATAGAGCTATCTATATACTGGTCCGGCTAGATCTGAGATACAGTGATCTCTCACCTATCGCGGGGGATATGTTCCAGAGACCCCCGCGATAGGTGAAAATCAATGAAGTAGCGGATATTTATTATATATTTAATTTATTATTTATATATGTTTTAAGGCTTTATAAACCTTTCCCACTCTCTTACTACAACCTGAATGATGAAGATGATGAATTATGTAGCTGTACAGTACTGATGGCGATGAAGGTGGTGCAGTATCTTTGCCCTCAGCTGTAACTTCTATTTCTGCTAAAGGAGTGCTGTATTTCAGTATAGTTTTGGATGAAACAAACTGCTGGGAATGACTGGAGCAGAACTGGAAATGGGTCTAATCCTGTCTATATCTGTGAATTATCCATTTTGGATCGATCCTGACATGCAAGTGGACTCCAAAATGACCCTATGAGCCCTATGGTCCTCTATGATCCAGTTCTGGATCAACCCACTAGAGTGATTTCGATGATCTTCAGTGGAAAATATGTCGAGGCTCAGACTGTGAATTTCAGACACTGTACCTTTCGAAATACTGTTGTCAACTGCTTTCGAAAGGTTGTTACCTCAATAACTGACTCAGACTTTAACTCTTTTCCTGGAACAGAAGATCTGTAGTTTCCTTCATTAGTTTAGCAGATAATTGCCTATTTCATAAGAATCGTTCAAATGGTGACACAAGCATGAAATTTGGCACAGATACTTTTCAAAGCCCTCTCCTTTAGGAAAGGGCTTTGGTCATGCAAAAAAAAAAAAATCAAGATGGTGGCCATTTTTCAAGATGGCGGCCAGTTGCTGTGTAGTCTACTTGTATTTAAGCATATAGTTGCTTCTGAAATAATTTTTATCATCTTACAAACTTATTTTTTGTTACCATCACAATGCAATTTAATTACCAAGATGCTTTTCAAAATTGCCACCTCAAAATTGAAATAATATCTCTGAGGCTATTCAACATAAAGACATTATTTTTCTGTGTTGATCTAGGTTTCTGTGGTTGTAGATTCCAATGAAGCCATTATTACCTTTCTCAGACTTTTAGACGACTTTCCTGGAGAGAGTTCGTAAGTTGTCTTTGGCTCTTCAGGACATGGACAATTCATTCCAGGAAGAGAGTCAAATCAGTACTCCACTGAGACCAAAGACATTGCTCACTCTAGCTTAGCAGAACTTCTGGAGTCACATTTGGGAGAGGCCAAACTACATTCCATGAGTTTTCACAGGCCTTGGAAAATAATCCAGCCTCATTCTATGTGCCAATCAAAAAGAACAAAATTGATTTCTTCAGGCAAGAGTCTTCTGTTGTTGAACCATCAAAGCAGAGGCTGCTAAAGGAAGATTGTCAGCTGTTCTCAGATCTGTTCACCTCCTGTCAGAGCAGAGAGTGTGATCTGCAGGAGAACCATCCATTTCCTGCTGAACTGAGTGAAGGTGGAAGGCTTTACACTTGTCAGAAGTCTCAACTGACCTCTATCCTTGAGACCCATGTTGCACCAACAGACCAAGGACCAGAGGCAGATGTCCTGACTGTAGATGGGTCAGCTTTGGTCCATGTCCTGCTACCAAGGACAGGAAAGATCTTTGAGGACTAGGCAACTCTGGAATTCCTGCCATCAGTCCACAGCTACATCACCAAGTACAAGACAACACATCTTGTTCTCGCCTTGAGGCAACTATTTGTTGTGATTTGGTGCTATAAAAATAAAATTGAATTGAATTGTCTGAAACCCAGCCTCAAAGCTGAGACCAGGTCCCAACATGGGCAGGGAGGAAGATGCAAGGTGACAAACAATAACAGCACTCCGTCCAATTGGTGCAACTTCCTTAGGCAGAATGACAACAAGACAGAGTTGTTCCAGCTCCTTGCAATCAGGGTTGCCCAGATGTCCAAACTTGGTCATTGTCACAAAGGGACCTGCTGTCTTCAGCACTGATGAAGCTGGTCATTAGGGACTGGACAAGTGCTCGTTATACAGGCCAGGAGAAGGTCAAAGGAATGTTGCAGCTAGAGTACTGACAGGGACTAGAAAGAGAGAGCATATTTCTCCCATATTGGCTTCTCTTCATTGGCTTCCTGTTAAATCTAGAATAAAATTTAAAATTCTTCTCCTCGCATACAAGGTCTTGAATAATCAGACCCATCTCATCTTAAAGACCTCATAGTACAATATCACCCCAATAGAGCACTTTGCTCTCAGACTGTTGGCTTACTTGTGGTTCCTAGGATACTTATGAGTAGAATGGGAGGCAGAGCCTTCTAATTTCAGCCCCCTCTTCTGGATTTGGGAGACAGACACCCTCTCTATTTTTAAGATTAGGCTTAAAACTTTCCTTTTCAATCAAGTTTATAGTTGGGGCTGGATCAGGTGACCTGAACCACCCCTTAGTTATGCTGCTGTAAGCCTAGGCTGCTGGGGGGTTCCCATGATGCACTGAGTGCTTCTTCTTATTCATCTCTTTTCACTCTGTTTATACTCCACTCTGCATTTAATAATTTGTTATTATTAATCTCTCGCTCTCTTCCACAGCATGTCTTTTGTCCTGTCTCTCTCCCCCCAGCTCCAACCGGTCGTGGCAGATGACTGCCGCTCCCTGAGCCTGGTTCTGCTGGAGGTTTCTTCCTGTTAAAAGGGAGTTTTTCCTTCCTGCTGTCACCAAGTACTTGGTCATAGGCAGTCGGTTTGATTGATGGGTTTTCTCTGTAATTATTGTAGGGTCTTAACCTTACAATATAAAGCGCCTTGAGGCGACTGTTGTGATTTGGTGCTATATAAATAAAATTGAATTGAATGTTATTCTTTTATGTCTTCACAGGCTGTGACACTGTCAGCCTTTCACAACAAGGGTAAGATAACTGCATGGCAAACATGGTACATTTGTCCAGATGCCTCTCCTGTCTTCTCCAGACTGAGCCAGTACCCTCTCACAGTGGAGGATGGCGACCTGGAGATCCTGGAAAAGTCTCCATTTTGAATTTTCATATGGCCAATGCCCTTTCCTGATAAAGCAGAATCTGTATAACATATGCCAAATTTCATGCTTGTGTCAGCATCTGAACGATAGCTTCAGTCATCTGCTGCACTGTATCTCAGGATTAACAAACTCAGAGTTGTTCGCTAAACCTGGTTCCTGCTATTTTGCTTATAGTTTAATTGCTTCATCTGCAGTTTTGTAGATCATCTTTTTTTGTTCATTGAGAGAAATCTAGTCTGTTCAGTGTCTGATTTTGAAAAGCAAAGGACAGTTGGCAGATGATCGTCACTGAGAGAGGATCGGTATTTGGATTTCTTAAACTTCATCACTGAGAATGTTCATGTTTGCAAATGTGGTGTGTGTGTGTGTGTGTGTGTGTGTGTGAATCTGCTGGAGCCATTCTACAAATTTGAGGGTCACTGCCCTGAGTGTTACGATTACCATGTGGACCACTGTTACCTTCACCTTCCACATCCTCTCTAGCTCTTCTCTCAGCCCTTGGTATTTATCAAGCTTCTTGTGTTCCTTCTTCTTGATGTTGCCATTACTTGTTATTGGAGCGTCTATCACTACGGCTTTCTTTCTTTGTTTGTCCACCACTACTATGTCCGGTTGGTTAGCCATCACAAGTTTGTCCATTTGTATCTGGAAGTCTTAAAAGATCTTAGCTCTGTCATTTTTGACCACCCTTGGGGTCATGTCCCATTTTGACCTGGGGACTTCCAGGTCATACTCGCCACAGATATTCCTGTATACTATGCCAGCCACTTCATTATGGCGTTCCATGCATGCCCTGCCTGCATCTTGAACCCAGCTGTTATGTGCTGGATTGTCTCGGGGCATCTCTGCACAGCCTGCACCTAGGTTCTTGCCTTATGTGGTAGACCCCAGTCTCCATCAACCTTGTGCTTAGAGCTTGTTTCTGTGCTGCCATGATTAGTGCCTCTGTGCTCTCTTCCAGCCTAGCTTTGTCCAGCCATTGGCAGGATTTTTTTTAGGTTTCTGTTTCCTCCTTTGGCCAGCTTATTATCCCAGCACAGTATCTGACAACTGGCAGGGCACATGTGTTGATTGCCTGGATCTTGTTCTTCCCATTCAGCTGACTCTTCAGGACTTGCCTTACTCTCTGCAGGCACTTGGCGGTTGCAGCTTTCCTAGCGGTCTCTTAATGGTTCCCGTACTTATAGCTGTTTGCAGTGTTACTTTCTGGTAGTGCAATCCCCTGAGTTCTGACTACCTTCCCTCACTTTGTTACCATCCAACTACACTTCTCCAGTTTGAATGACATTCCAATGTCTTTGCTGTAGATTTGTGTGGTGTGGATTAGTGAATCAATATTTTGTTCACTTCTGGCATATGGATTGATGTCATCCATGTACAGGAAATGGCTGATGGTCGCTCCGTTTCCAAATCAAATCAAAGTTTATCTGTAAACTGCATGGTCATACAGGGTACAACAAGCAGTGAAATGCTTTGATGACTTCTCTTACACTATAGCACAAGATGAAAATTTAAATAGAATGATCACTCAAAATGTAATCAAAAATGTACATTGTACATGTACATTTTTTCCCAAGATGGGCCACGTTAGGCAGCCTGTTACTGCAGCTCCCAGTTTATTTCCTTCTTTTGTGTGTTTTTCTTATGTTTTAAGTTGTGGTTATATCAGATTGCAGGTCCATGGAGGGTTTGATAAGTTTCATTAAAGTAGTGGCCTTCCTTCTACTCTTTTTGGGACTTTTCACCACTTCATCTGGAGTACCTGAGAGCCACTCTATTGTTTACAGCCGGGATCAGCTGTTCAGCTCTGTGCAACAGCAGGAGCGACCTGAGATTCCGAAGGAATTACGATGTCGGAGTAGAGGATGCAGAGCTGGAGCGAAGGACCGGGAGAGGAGGAGACGGTACAAACCGAGCATTCTCATGGGTAACGTAAGATCTTTACCCAACAAGATGAAAGAGCTGACGGCCCTAACCAGACTGCAGTGGGAGTACCAGCAGAGCAGCCTCCTGCTGTTCACGGAGACTTGGCTTACGGACCACACACCGGACTCTGTCGTAATCGTGGATGGCTTTCAACTGGTGAGAGTGGACCGGAGCATGAGGGAGAGTGGTAAGAGGAGAGGTGGGGGACTGGCGATGTACGTTAATGAGAGATGATGTAACCCAGGACACATCACTGTGAAGGAGCAGCGCTGTACCAAAGACATTGAACTGTTAGCGGTTAGCATTTGGCCATACCACCTGGCCCGGGAGTTTTCGTATGTTATTGTGTTAATTGTTTACATCCCGCCCTCGACCGACGCTACGGCAGCCTGTGAAGACATTCACACCACCGTCTCTCAGTTACAGACGGCACATCCGCAGTCCCTGATTATCATCTCTCGGGACTTCAACCATGCCTCACCTTCTTCCACTCTCCCTAATTTCACCCAATATGTTGACTGCCACACAAAGGACAATAAAACTATAGACCTGCTGTTTGCCAACACAAAGGAGGCTTACAGCTCATCACCCCTCCTCCCACTTGGCCACTCAGACCACAACCTGGTCATTCTTCACCCCACCTACACCCCCATTGTGAAGAGGAAACCCCCCACCAAGAAGGTGATAAGACTGTGGTCTGAGGCCTGCAGTGAGGCCCTGAGAGACTGTTTTGAATGTACAGACTGGCAGGAACTCTGCAGGCCTCAAGGTGAGGACATCGACGCCCTCACCCACTGCATCACAGACTACATGAACTTCTGTGTGGAGAACACTGTGCCAACCAAGAAGGTACGGTGCTTCTCCAACAATAAACCGTGGGTG